>PVIC010025466.1:0-25271 GCA_004025085.1 Thryonomys swinderianus
CCTCGAACTCAGCAATCCTCCTGCCTTTGTCTCCTGAGTGCTGGAATTACATGTGTGAGCCACCACGCCTGGCCACTGTTCAAAATTTTAATGTGAATTATTGGCTAAATGTAAGTACTTCTCTATACTCAAAACATATTGTACTTTTATTATGCAGAATTAATTGGAGTCACCAAAAGTATCAATTTATGTTAGCCCTCTTTAAAACTTACAGAAGAAAATTATTTCATGTCAGTAAACACGCCACTAATTGTATAGTTTTGAATGTCTAATGAATGACTGTATACTTTCACACACACCTTAACAAGGAAGAGTTGTTGATTATATAGTTAACACTGGATAAAAGAACACTTCAAAGTCTTTCATAGTGAAAAATAGAAAAGAAATAGTAAAGAAAATATAATGCTGCCAATTTTATAACTTTTTTTTTTTTTCTTTTGAGACAGGGTCTCGCTTTGTAGTTCAGGCTGGCTCTGAGCTCACTATGTAGCCCAGACAAGCCTCGAACTCAGCAATCCTCCTGTCTCTGCCTCCTGAGTGCTGGGATTACAGGTGTGAGCCACCATGCCTGGCTTTATAACAATTTTGAGAACTACAAATTACTTTGCTATTTTTTTTTTCTACTCAGTGAATCAAGTGTGCGTTCCCTTAGAAGAGTGACCCCCTTTTTATTCAGCTACATTACAGTTAGGCTTTACTTGGCTATCTTACAGTTAGTTACCACACAGTAGTAATTAATAATAGATCTATAAGTTTAAAGAATTTTAGAAGAAAGCAAACTTGGACTCATGTTTGTTCAAAATGTTTGGGATTTAATGTGACTTCTGGAAGCTCATATTTGAAAAGAATCTCATGGTGTCACAAATAAGTCACACTTTTTTAGGGTCCTCCATGAATCCCTAATCAGGACTAAAAATATTAATATCACTCAAAAGATGCAATCAAAATCATTTAATCACTGAATTTGTTGTAAGAGAAATATTTGGACTATAATTTTTATATAATCGCATTCTACCCACTTATATGTCTTTAAATATTTTCTATGTTTAAAGTTATTATTCGCAGTTTCATTTAAAGTGATGTATGACTCAATGAAATGAGTATTTAAATGCTAAAATTCAAATTATCTTTATATAAATCACCAATGCATGTGACAGTGATAATGTTTATTGTTCAAAAATTATTTTCTCTGTGTCTAGGTAAGTGCCACAGAAGGGAGGGATAGAGGGATCCCGTGGTAATGAAACTAATAGTGTAACAGCAGGAAAACAAAATAGTACTCAAATTAGTTCCTGGATAGTAATAACGATCTATTAAGTCTCAATGAGGAAAAGGAATGTTATCTGTGAAGGTGGATCAATATGTTAAATGTACTGCACAGGAAAGGCTTCTTTGAGAAGTGGCATTTAAAGTCATGCTTTTCTGGTGAGAAAAATTATCCAGATGTCTGATTCAAAACTTTACAAGCAGAAGGATGAGCCTTTAAAGCACTTACAGGGGGCTTAAGGCTAGAACTCAAGGCCATCTGACCCTGAGTGCTGGGGGAGTGCTGAGGTCCTGGAACCAGGCACAAGGAAGGAGTGAAATGTGAAAAGATAAAACATGTGGGTCGTTTTAAGTCACAAACTGCAGCTTGTATAAATTCTGATGTGAAAATATATAGAAGAGTTATTATAATATTTAACAGAAAGTTATGATGTAATAAAAAGTCATAAACAGATCAGGAAAGGGATGCTGAGAAAAAAAAAATGTTGAAATGCTTACTGAAAGTACTATCTAGTCTTTGGCCAGATCTTTTGTATAGATGAATAGAGCTTATTTTTCCCTGCAGTGATAGATAGAGCAAGCCCAAGGAAACATAATTTTAAAACAAGGGATGAACAAGGGTGAAAATACCTACATTGCCAATAATAAAAGAACTCTGTTGATCAAAAGAGAATGCTGGGAAGCTATAAAATGCAGGGAAATACTTATGTTTTATGAATTTAGATGATACAAGCCTAAGACCAGTCCAGTGTGTGTCTGTGTGTGTATGTGTGTGTGTGTGTGTGTGTGTGTGTGTACCTTTGGAGTTTCTATAAATCCTCAATATAATTCATGTTGGTGACTATCCTAAAGCCTTTCTGGGATATAACCCAAAGCCTTATGTACCAAATATAGGAGTATAAGCTAATTAAATGTACATTTCTACTACATATGTAAGATTTTATATATCTTACATATGTAAGATACACATGTGAGATTATATATATCTTACATATGTAGTAGAAATAGATACATATGTAAGATAGATATATAGATACATATGTAAGATACACATGTAAGATTATATATATCTTACATATGTAGTAGAAATACACATTTAATTAGCTTATACTCCTATATTTGGTACATAAGGCTTTGGGTTATATCCCAGAAAGGCTTTAGGAGGAAATTAGACCCTGGGGAATATTTGTATTAATCTGGTGGGTAAAGATGTGAAGAGCAATAGAAACTGAATTTGGAAAGGAGTAGAATGGTTGGACTAAGCACCATCGGAAACCTTGCAGTCATAACCTACCAAAAATACATTGATACCCTTTTCCCTAGACTTCAAAGGCATTGTAAAAAAATTGTTTTAGTTGAAAAAAAATCTCAAACCCTTTTCTTAATTTTGATATTATTGTCTGTTAGTGCTGTGAAGAGAAAGATAAGGCAAGAAAAGTCCAATCCATTTTGCATCAGCTTCTTACTGACATTGAAGAAGCATGCTTCAATGCAGAGATAGATTTGTAGTATTCCAGTAACAGCATTGTGGGGCTAAAAGCTGAAAACAAATACAGGACAGGTCAATGGAAAATGGAGAATGAATGTCTAAATGAACTAATCCATATAAATGTGATACAGTGCCTCATTTATTAAAATGTACTGGAAGAAGCTCACGTTACAAAAGCTGGTGGAAAAGCAAAGAAGCTTACCATTTGGTTTTGCAGTCTAATTGGGGTCTTCACTCTGTGCCTATTTCCTGCCTCAAATCACTCTTTTTATTAAACACTTTACATCAGTTTAGAACTACTATAACTTGGCGGAAGATCCCTTGAAAATTCACAACTAACACTCTGCCAATATTTCTCTGGAGTGGTCTATTGTTTTATGTCAGGACTGTGGGATGGCACAAAGGATGAGAGATCACTCAGAATCCAACATTCAATTCGAATTCCAAGAAGGCCTGCAGAGACTCCCTGTTATCAAGAACCTTCAGCCTTTGAGTCTCACAAAGACATCCCTGAGTCTTAGGTCAGTTTCTTGGGGACTGAGAATTTAGCTCAGTGGTTCCAGCACCTGTCAAAAGATCCTGAACTGCAGCATCTGTGGAATTTTATTGTTAGAACAAACAAGCAAAGATAAAGGATAAAATAATGACATTAGAACAGGCACTCATGCAGAGGGCAGAGGAAGGACAGAAGAGGTCAGAGTGATCTGGTACAGGACTGATCTTATGACCTATCTAAGTAATAAACTGGAGTATGAGAAGGTGTAGGCCAGAGCATTCATCCCTTAAGATAATCTATTTTGAGCCTATGTGGGCTCATGGCACTGTAGACTGTCCAAATGCTAACCATGAATCCAGGAGGTTTGGGGCTTATGGCTCGCAAAGTCCCTTACCTCTGCATATCCATCCCATACACACCTCTCCCATGGCAGGCACAGTTTATCTAACATGATAGTTACACAGTTGTGTATCCATCTAGTTGTATTACTGTGAGATTGCAATGTAAGGGTTAGTGTTGCAGGCCAGATAGTTGGGGTCACCATCTAATACTAATCCAAGGAATATCAAGTTCTTAAACTAAGAAAACTGATGTGCATTCTGGCTATTTACAGATAGTAGAGTAGGAAAAAGACATATAGATCTGGGTGTTTTTCAGATCTAAAAAAGTATTGATTAACAACAATAAGAACTTGGAGCTCTGATTTTCTTTGGCACAATGACTGTCCATGTTAGTTGCTCTTACAGTATCCCTGAGTCCTGAATGCTTAGGAAGGAACTCCTTACAAATCAGGATATCTCTGATAGAATGACGAAAGATAAAGAAATATTTACTTTTTAGGGTTGGTAAGATGGGTGGTTGATCTATTTCCCTAGCATAAACAAGTCAGATAATACCTGTGTAATTAATTCTTTAATATAAACTATATTTCCATGATTGAAATTATTAATAACCATATACTTATTTTCTCTTACAAATTGTACATATTTGGTGTCATTTTAGTGACTTTTGGGGTATTTTTCTATATAATAGAAACATTTTTCTTAATTCAGTTCTTCAAATTAAATATTTTGTTTCCACTTATTTGATGGAAATCAGTTCATTGCAAGAAACAAGTAGAAAATTATGGAGATGAATTTTTATATTTCCTATGATGAGAACCAGAAAGAAGTAAAATATTTTTCTAGAATTCAGTTATTTAGCTAGTCATGTTTATTTATATTGTAAGCTTATTGATATTAATTACCAAGATACAAATGCTTTCAATTCATTTGTTGTAGTAAAGGTAAATATATTGAATGCTAATGTCCCATATTAAATTATAAATTATCCTGAAAAGCAGATTCTCATTCTTTATTTGACTTTACTCACATATGCAATAATTATCTCTGAAATTATATTTCTCTATTTTTATTTAAATCATGTTTCTATGAAAGGACACTCATGTTTAAATAATTTATGTATTCTATTTATCTCCAATCATTTTCAACCCAAGTGACTGTATTTCTGTATGCAACTAGGGAAAAAACAAGATTTTGCAAAGAAATAGCACATTAAAAAAATGAAGAGATTCAAACATTATAAAGTATTGAAAAAAGGAAGTACTACTTACATTCAGAATTTGCTAAGAATTCAAATTAGAATTGTTCTAAGGAAATTTTAAGTAATCCATTATATCATCCAACATTTTCTATTTTTATTAATGACAAATAAATATATTTTAATTTTGTGAATGGAATACTTTCTAAAAATTGATTTTTTTTTTGAGACAGGGTGTCGTTTTGTAATTCAGACTGGCCCTGAGCTCACTGTGTAGCCCAGGCAAGCCTCGAAATCAGCAATCCTCCTGTCTCTGCCTCCCGGGTGCTGGGATTACAGATGTGAGCCACCACACCAGCACTGTGATATGTGGTATTGATTGCTGGTGGGTGTGAGTCACCACAGCCAACATTGTATGTGGTTACTGGGATCGAACTCAGGACCTTGTGCTTGTGAGGCAGGTGCTGGAACCACTGAGCTAAATCTCCGGACCATGAAATTTTTGATTATCAATAAAATACTTTAAATGAAACTTTGGTAAACATAAATCTTCTATTTTGAAAATAATCAGTAAAATAACCTGACAAAATGGAAATAAAATTTTCAAGAATGAATGTATGTCTATACTAACAAATTTTATGCAAATTTTAAAGAAAGGATTATAGTTTAATATTGTATTAATAATTATAGAGATAGACATGAAATAATATTGCTATATTCAACATCCATTGCTAGGATGTGATGATTGTTTCTTATATATTAAAAAAAACATGAAGTTTGGGAAAAAAGAATACTGCAATGATTTTTCTCTAGAAATGATGTTACCTTTTTGTGTATCACTTAGAAAAAATGATACAACATATCCTACTATATAGTTCTGTAATTTCTCACACAATATAACAATATGACACCAGGATCCTCATTAGTTTACTTTCTGTAATCTTCAAAATAAAACTTAGAATGTATTGTTAGCTAATTTCCTGTTTGTAACCATCGATAAAAGTTAGCATTAGGTCTCTGGGAATTGACGCTATTTATTCAGGGAATCAGTGTAAAGGGATTTAGGGACTTCCTAATATGAATTGATGGTGTCTTTTCTATACATCTCGTTAGAGTCACAAAGTGAGTTGAAATTTAAATTAAGGGTGAATAACATATTACATCAAAATATGCATGCTTATTAAAATGTAAATCCAAGACTTAGTCAATGAAATACATATAAAGAACATAAAATATTTGGCCTCCTCAAATTTAAAGATCCAATCAAGAAGTGAGTACAGGGAGACACTCCTCAGCTGAAAAAATACAAATGACCAGTAAATGCGTGAAGAAATGTTCAACTTCAATGGCCATTCAAGAAATGCAAATTTAAAAATATTAAGATATCATCTAACTCAACAAAGAGTGGTTACCATTAAAAAAATAAAGTAAAATATGTGAGGGAGCCTTTTGAAAGAAACACTTCTTCATTGTTGCTAGGAGTGTAAAGTGATAAAAGCCACTCAGGGAAGCGCTATGGAGAGTCTGCAAAAACTAGAAACAGGAATTTCTTTTGTCCCAGGTGTTGTCCTTCTAGATATCTTCCCAAAGTGTTAGAAACATCATATTAAAGTGATGCCTGCATATTCAGGCTTGTAGCAGCATAATTTATAATAGTTACATCTTGGAAACACCTTATATGTTCATCAGCACATGAATGGATAAAGAGTTGTGACATTTATATATTATTTTGTTATAAAGAAGGACAAACTTCAGTCATTTATAGTGAAAAGGATGGAGCTTGAGACCATAATGTCAACCTCGGTAAATGACACACAAAAGTTTAAAATTTGTGTGGTTTCTCTCATGCAAAGCCTAAAATATAAATAATGATAATAGGAAAAAGATGAAACTGCTATTGTAATCCAACATGAACAATGTATCTAAAAATTTTACATTGAGTTGGTAAAATTGTCTTTTGTGTTTTATATATTTCTGATCTCTTAGTGTGGTTTTTAATCTATATCCATGATAGTTAACTTTTTTGTTTGTGTTTTGTTTTGTTTTGTGACAGGGTCTCACTTTATACTTCAGGCTGACCCTGAGCTCATTATGTACCTCAAGCAAGCCTTGAACTCAGCAATCCTCCTGCCTCTGCCTTCCAAGTGCTGGGATTACAGGCTTGAGTCACCAATCCTGGGACTTGTAGTATATGGTATAGAATGCTGCTGGGTGTGAGCCACCATGCCCAGAATTGTTGTGGTTACCAGGGATTGAACCAGGGAACTTGCACTTGCTAGGCAGGTTCCAGGACCACTGAACTAAATCTCTGATCCCAATAATTAATTTTATAAGGTCTCCTAAAATAAGTAAATGTGATTTTGCCAAAGTAAAATGAAGGGGTGGAGAGAGAGAAAAGAATAATTCAAATGTGTTATCTACACACACCAATTTCTTTCTTTTTGTAATTGAATTCTTTATTGGTAAAATTTATATACATCTCACAATCACATATAACATTGGGGAATTTGTACCAGTATATGACACAAGTTAATTCTCATTTTTACCCAAATCCCTACCGACCCACACCTCCCCACCCCCTTTAAACATACTCTTTCATTTTCTTTCTGAGTCATATTTATTCCTTCCCCTCATTACATTCCCACACCAAATTTCCTATGGAAATTTCCCACTCTATAAAAGCTGTCATACTTTCTAGAGCTCATTTGCATCTACATGTGTTCATGTCAAAGAGAAGACCCTGTATTTGCCTCTGTTTATTTCACTTATTAGTATATCCTACAGGTGTCTCCATTTGCACATAAATGACTCGACCTTGTCATTCTTTATGGCAGAATAATACTCCATTTTATAAAAAAAAAACACAACTTCTTTATCCAGTCTCCAGTTGATGGGCATTTGGGTTGTTTCCAAGACTGAGCTATCACGAACTGAGCTGCTATGAACAAGGGTGTACATCTGTCTTTCCAATGTGAATTTTAAAATTCTTTAGAGTATATTCCTAGCAGCGGGGTAGCAGAGTCAAATGGGACCCCTAGTCCTAGTTTTCTGAGAAATCTCCACACGGATCTCCACAATGGTTGCACAAGTATAATCCCACCAACAGTGGAGAAAGGTTCCTTTCTCCCACAGCCACGCCAGCATTTATTGTTGGTTAATTTTGTGATCGCAGCCATTCTTTGTGGAGTGAGATGAAATTTCAGTGTTGTTTTCATTTGCATCTCTCCAGTGACCAGTGATGTTGAACATTTCTTCACCAATTTCTTACAGTAAACATAATCATTAAGTATTGCCAACATGCAGTAATAAAAGTCAACTTTATTTTAAAAAGCCAGTGTCTGTACTTAACGTCACCTAGACAACAGCTATCATGGCTAATAATATATTCAACCATCTTGAAAGGTTTCTCTGGATAAAAATATTTAGAAAAACAATGTCAGATATTTAATGATGCTGTTGAGTGTGATCTATTCAATTTGAGTAATTAACTGATAAGAAAAAGCAGTATTAGTTAATTGAATATTGTTCCACAGATTTAATATGCTTAAAGTTCATAAAATGTTAAACATATAAATTAAAAGTGAATTACAAATAACCAGAAAGAGAAGCAGAAAATATGCTCACCACACTATGAGTATTTGGCCCTGTGTTAGTCTGAGCATGTATTTGCTTATACGACTATGACTGAATCTTAATGACACT
This sequence comes from Thryonomys swinderianus, assembly GCA_004025085.1. Classification (NCBI taxonomy): domain Eukaryota; kingdom Metazoa; phylum Chordata; class Mammalia; order Rodentia; family Thryonomyidae; genus Thryonomys; species Thryonomys swinderianus. The sequence goes on from PVIC010025466.1 coordinate 8,493, forward strand.
TGAGTATGATCATCATTAATATAATTCAGAAACCCATGCAGGATGATTAAAGCACCCCAATTGCCCTTTATCCTGTTTCTGACCACTTATCAGAAGTGTCTTTATACTGTCATAAGCTGAGCTTCTTTATGATTTTCTATGTCTTTGGCTAATAAGTTGCTTCAGAACCAGATCAATGAGAATCTATAAAAACAATTAAGATCAAACTCAGCTCAAACATCCTTTCAGAGTGGAAGTGCCTTTCTGATGTATCTATGGATATATATGCTCTGGTACCAAATTCCTCTGATAAAGGAGTCACAAATATTCAAGTTTTCTTCACAGAATCATACCTATACTGCAAGTCAGGAAACATATTATGGAACTCCAAATCTGATCAGCACAATTCCTCAGAAAGATTAAAGTGTTTTATGGCTGATAAGCTGCAGAAAATGTTCTGCATGATAGGAAAGAATTAATTAAACCTACAAGCAGTGCTTTTTGCAAGTAGCCGAGTTGAAAGACTGCAATTTGCCAAACAGGGAATAAGTATGGATTAAATACCTGTTGAAAATCGTTCTGAATTAATAGTCAATATATTCAGCTCTGTTTTCCAATATAATAATTATTGCCTGAAAATAAATGTGAACACACAGGATAATTTTCTGTTTTTTGCCAAGTTCATAGTTTAATATGTCTGTTCCAAAATAGTACAAAAATACTGAAATTCTGTGTAAAACAAAGGATCACTTTTACTGCTCTTATTCAGTCCCACTCTACAATTTATCAGAGGCCTACTTTGAGATACCTTGTGCATCACATATGACTGCTGGGAACCAACGAAATTAGAAAGTTGTGGTTAAACAACAATCTTTCCACACCAACTCAGAGAATGAAAAGTTCAAGGAATTTTCCAAATATATTATAGTTTGAAAAGTTCAAATAACTAATTGACTAATAATTTTCTAAGTTGTATAATGTATGATTTTTACCACTTGACAGAGTACATGTATGGTTTTAAAAGTATTAAAATTTGTTCCAGCATATCAACATTTTGCCTGAAAAAAGTAACTAATTACTATTCCTTATTAAGTTTTTAAATTAACTTCCTTTGAATATATGTGCAGGAAAAGAATTTTGAATCATACAACTGTTCTATCTTTAGTTATTTTTCTCTTTGAGCAACTTCTGTACAGTTTTCCATAATAGCTGTACTAATCTAGATTTATATTTATTGTGTATAGGATTTTCTTTCATCCATATCTTTTTAAAACCTTTTCTATTCTGTATGATTTTCTAACTGGAATGAGGTAATAACTAAACACAATTTTCATTGTCCTGATGAGTAGGGTTGTTGAGTAACTTTTCTTGTACACTTGGGACTTTGTATACCTTCTGATGAAAAATGTCTGCTCAGGTCTCTTATCCATCTTTTGACGCATTAATTATTTCTCTGTGTTGAGTTACAGAAATGTTCTTATCATTAACCTACTGCAAAATATTTTCTCCCATTCTGCAAGTTGTCTCTATTCTATTGATTGCTTTTCACATTATTAAAAGACTTTTTTTAGTGTTTACAATTCCATTTTTTTAAATTATTACCTGAACATTTCAAGTTATGTTCCAAAAATATTTGTTGAAATATCATCATTAAACTTTCCCCATTTTTCTTCTGGTAGATCTACAGTTCCACGTTTTATGTTTAACTCCTTAATAAAATTACAGTTGATGTTTGGATTTGAGGTAAGATCAATGTCCAGTTTCTTTAATCTGCATGTAAGTTTCCAATAAAAAGAGTTTACTTTTTATTATATATAGCCAAAGATTACTCCTGCTTCAAGAATTTCACACTACTCTTCAACATTTTAGTATCTTCATAATAATTTTGCGTATTCTGTGAAGGCTTCATGACACTGCCAGTAGGAGTAAACGTTATAATCTGTTGTATGTGTAGCTATATTTAAAAATACAATTACTTCCACATAAGTGACTATAAACACCTTCAAGATGCTCTGGTTAACCATATAACATGCTTTCCAGGCAAATAGTAGAAAACTGTTCTATATGTTTGTTTTGTTTTGTTTTTTAAGACAGGGTCTTGCTTGTAGTTCAGGTTAGCTCTGAGCTCACTATGTAGCCCAGGCAAGCCTTGAACTCAGCAATCCTCCTGTCTCTGCCTCCCGAGTGCTGGGATTACAGGCGTGAGCCACCACGCCCGGCATGTTGTATATTTTTAAATAAGTTAAAAAACAACCATTGGAAAGACAGATGTACAACTTTATTCATAGCAGCTCAGTTCGTGATAGCTCAATCTTGGAAACAACCCAAATGTCCATTAACTGGAGAGTGGATAAAGAAGATGTGTTTTTTTTTTATAAAATGGAGTATTACTCTGCCATAAAGAATGACAAGATCGATCCATTTAGGTGCAAATGGAGACATCTGGAGGATATACTAATAAGTGAAATCAATAGATCACAGATAGACAATTTCCAGATCTTCTCTTTGGTATGAACACCTGTAGATGCAAATGAGCTCTAGAAAGTAGGACAGCTTTATAGAGTGGAATATTTCTATAGGAAACTTGGTGTGGGAATGTGATGAGGGGAAGGAATAAATATGATACAGAAAGCAAAAAGAGCATGTATAAAGGAGGGAGGAGGTGTGGGTGGGTAGGGATACGGGTAAAAATGAGAATTAACTTGTGTCATATACTGGTACAAATTCCCCAATGTTATATGTGATTCTGAGTTGTATATAAATTGTACCAAGAAAGAATTCAATTAAAAAAAAACAGAAAATAGTCATCTTGTTATTCAGAGGCTTTTAAAGTGAAGTAATTGAAGAATTCACTCAAGAAATTAATAAATATATGTGAAATATTTATCACACGAATGACATTACTTTAGCAAGAGATAATGAATCAAGGAAAAATGTATAGACAAAAGCCTTGACCCATAGAGAGTTCACTGTCAGACACAGATCATGTAAAGCAAAAGCAGTAGTGAAAGAAAGAAAGAAAGAAAGAAAGAAAGAAAGAAAGAAAGAAAGAAAGAAAGAAAGAAAGAAAGAAAGAAAGAAAGAAAGAAAGAAAGAAAGAAAGAAAGAAAGAAAGAAAGAAAGAAAGAAAAAGAATCCCAGGGGATGATAAATTCTAAGAGAAACAAAAAACTATGAAAAGTGTTTCGGAATGTGATACACGGATCAGAAGAAGTTTTGGTGTTTCTAATGTTGATAAGAACATATGTAACTGGAAGAGACTGTGAGAATATTCTCTTCTCCCTGAACTCCTTATTCCATTAATTATTGAAAACACTGCCAGCTTTTTCAGAGCATAATTTGAAACTACACGACGTTACCTTTCGGTAATCGTGAGGCTCTATGCTTGTCTTTTCTTTAACGACTTTGCAGAAGGGATATGACAAACCCCTGTGTGGTGAGTTAGCCCTTCCTATAACATATAGTTGAAGGAAGAGCAACAAACATTGAGGATAACCTTACCACTTTAACCACCTTCTTCCCTAGTGGTATCCAGAAGAAGATACAATATGTAGGCAAAAAATTGTGAATCAAAGGATCCGTTTCTCATTCTGCCTGCCCTAGTTTTTACACGATGTCATCATTTCTGAGTTGTCTTCCATTACAAAATTGTAGTATATTAAAAATTAAAAACTTTTCCTAAGAAGTTATTTTCATTGATTTAGCATAAGACTCTTAACTTGACACATTTAATACTTTCATTGTATTTAGAGATACTTGAAGATAAAAAGATTATATTATTCATCTATAGAAATTGTTTCTAAATAAATAATAAATGTTTATATTAACTGTATTGAATTGCAAATACCTTGAGATTTTCTCTAGAAAACACTGAAAGTATTTATGAGTTTATCTTCTTTGGGGATGTTTCAATATTTACCAAATTCAAGTTATTCTTTTATTGTTTCCTTATGATTAGATAATATATTTCTGATAAAAACTGTTATTATAAACAAAAAAGACTGTACTGTAAGGAGCAAAAATAGTCTTCAAAGCTTGATTTCAGCATGTTTTATTGTCTTCAGTCTAAAATGTGCTTCTAGATAGAAGCCATGTTCGAGGAATTTCTCGTTGTCATTGTATTTTTCAAGAATCTATAAAATTTCCTACCTATTCATTTGATCCTAAAATCAGTAACTTTACTCAAAAGCTACAGAAACTATGGAGCTAAAATAATGTTTGTGTTTCTTGATTGTTTCTACACAACTGTGTTAATCATAAACTGTGAAAATGCACGGATATATTTTATCATTTGTAATATTTTTGTACTGAATCAAGTAGCACAATATCACTTTAAAATGGAAGCATGCCATATACATTTCTGTATACTTATCACTGTATTTCCTCACATAGAAAAATGATGTTCACATTTGTATCTTATACCTCTGTATTTTCATCCCCTCTACTAATAGAATATTTGCACGTTCCACCCAGAAACTATGAGTATAGTGTCGACCCAGCTACTTTCATTTTCACCAGTGGGAAATATACACTGAATTCTTTTCCAGAGAGGGTTATTTCTATTTACATAGACACTATGTAACTATTGATATTCTGGTGAAGACTAGTGGTAATGATATTTCTCAAGGTAGCTGACTAACATAAAGGTGCAAATGATCTGATTAACAAAATAAAGTGCTCAAATTGAGTAATTAGGCCATTCTTTGCGTGAGCGATGCATGAGGTATGTTATACAGTCACCTTTCCACCTGTGCACTGTTGACTCCCATTTTTAAGCCTGCAAACATTTTTATGGGACTCAGTTCTGAAAAAATACAAAGTAAAATTCTGAAAGGCTGAACAAAACGCAAGAATTTGAATGCCTGTTTTGCTAGTCATTGGGTGCAGGCTTTTAAGAAAGTTATATATCTTCTCCACTGCAAAGATTTACTCGTCAGAATATTCCAAGGCTTTAGAATCAATAGATGAGTACATATATGAATCTAATTATTTATTATAAGGCATTGTCTTGAAATAGTATTAAGTGCAAAGAGTTCTGCAGTGTACTTAGTCTCTGCAGGAAGAGACCAGTGGTATAGTAGCTGGTGTTGTGTATCACAGTTCAAGTCTGAAGGGCCTGAGGGTGAAGAGAATTGAGCCCAGAAATAGTGAGTGTCCCTATAATATTAAACAGAAGGAAGACATGTTCACTTTCTTCATCTTTTTCACTGACAATAAAGAGGGCTTACCCACAGTACCGATTAGCATTCTAAACTCCTCTGTAAACACCCTCACGTACACACAGGAAAATGATGCTTAGACAAAGACCTGTCCATCCTGTGATCCACTTATGGAGCCCAATAAAGTTAACTGTGACAAATGTTAAAAGGCTAAGGTTAAAATTAATTTCATAGGTAAGATTAAATCTGACCTTTTATGATGTCAGGATGAAAGCTTCCAGCAAATCCAAACCACATAACATAATATCTGTTAAAGTGGCTTGCAACTCTAAGCTACAGCTAATAAATGTTGGCTGTTACAGCTTTCTGTCCCTTTCATATCATTTAAGTTCAGTTTAATGTGTTTTCATTAGTTATTTTGCAATTTCCAGTATTTTTTAACATTACTACTCTTCTCATTTCCTTTTGAGAGGACTTATTTTTGCTCTTATCACATTTAATATGATAGGATAAATTACACACAAACATATATACATATATATTTATGTATATGTATATATACATATACATAAATATATATTTCTGCTAACCTGTGAGCTCACTGAGGGCATGAAGTTATTCATTCTCATTTCCTATGATGCTTGCATTAAGATTTTTCATTGCTTATAAATTCTTCTTTGTAAAGACTCATGAATCTTCATGGGGCTAAGCATTGCATCACTGATCTGTCTTTTCTCTTTAATGAAACTTCAGAGCCAATTTAGAGAAAAAAGGTTTTTTATGCTGCACTGAAACTTGAAAGTACATATATATTACTCTAAATAAAAAGAAATATAAAATTCAGTATTTTTTCAAATCTATTCAAACACTTTGCTTTTTCATGCATATAATATTTTCCTTCACCTCACAAAAGATTTACAATTGGAAAAATAGCTAATTTTCCTAGCAGAGGAATTAAACATTCAATTCCTTCTTTTCAAATGATCAAATATTCTTATGAATTTAGTGAAAGACTACAGAAGATAATCCTTTATTTTCTTGTACTCCTATGCAATTTTTTGTGTTTATTTTTCATGAACTAAAAAAATAGTTTACAGCAAATATTAACTACCAAGAGATTATCTGTATCTCATACAAATATATGCATATGAAATAAACAGACTTTTTGTGTCTACCAAAAGCACTTTTAAATCTGCTGATGAAAAAAATCTGCTGATGAAACTTATCTAGACACAGGAAATATTAAATATATCATTTTTGTATTAACATAGTAGAGAAAATTAATAAAGCCAAAAAGGCAAACAACAGAAATAACAAAGTCAGTAAAATAATGAAGGGCCGGAGATTTATCTCAGTGGTTCTGGCGCCTGCCTCGCAAGCACAAGGTCCTGAGTTCGATCCCAGTAACCACATACAATGCTGGGTGTGGTGACTCGTGCCCACCAGCAATCAGTACCACATACCACAGTGCTGGGCATGGTGGCTCACGCTGGGCATGGTGGCTCACGCCTGTAATCCCAGCACTCGGGAGGCAGAGACAGGAGGATTGCTGAGTTGGAGGCTTGCCTGGGCTACATAGTGAGCTCAGGGCCAGCCTGAACTAAAAAGTGAGACCCTGTCTCAAAAAAAGAAAATAATAATATCAATAAAGTACCAAACCAACCCTAGGGCTGTGTTAGTGCCAGTGCTAGTATTACATTTGGAGACAGTAAAGTGTTGCCTCTGTGGGATTTGAAAAGAACCGCCATTCTTCTCATTAAGTAAACTCATTACTGAGCTCTTCCACCAAAGATGAATTTACAAGAGAAAAGCATACCAGCTTTTTAAATGTGAATGTCTACATGATATGAGAGCCCAAAATACATAGAGAAGCGTGCTGAATGTGTTAAAGCAGTGGACAGCTGTGGAGAACAGTGATCGGACCCAGGGTGTCGAGCGCCTGGCATCAGTTTGAGGCAGCCTCAGCCTGGCTGGTTCTTCGACATTCTTGTGTGCACTTGTGTCTTCAGATGAACACAGTCCACTCGGATATAGCAGGACCGTTTGCCAGGAAATTGACTGCCACGGATAGTACTACCTAAGTCAGGGATGAGCAGCAAAGTCTTTCTTAGTTCTTATAGTCAGGGTTAGTAGAAAAGAAAAAGAAATAGAGTCCTTCCTGGGTTAATGTTTTTTCCCAGGTGCCATCATGTTGAGTAATGTGTCCTAAACCCCATCATTTCACACATGACTACATAGATTCGTACTGGGTTATCTCTCCTGCAGATAAGAAAAAGGAACTTGTACCACTAGGGACCATATGCTAAGTAAGGTCAACCAGAGCCATTTTGTACAATGTGAGTTCTGAAAGAGCACAGGCAGAAATTAGAAACTGTACCCTAAAAACTACTGACTATATTACTAAGGAACAATAAGCTATGTACACATAAGACAGATTCTGCCTAGCAATGGATAAGAAAAAAAAAAAGAATTCAACAGGGCCAGAGATTTAGCTTGGTGGTTCCAGCACCTGCCTAGCAAGCACAAGGTCCTGAGTTCAATCCCTAGTAACCACATAGTACAATACTGGGCATGGTGACTCACGCCCACCAGCAATCAGTACCATACACCACAGTGTCAGGTGTGGTGGCTCACACCTGTCATCCCAGCACTTGGGAGGCAGAGACAGGAGGATTGCTGAGTTTGAGGCTTACCTGGGCTACAGAGTGAGCTCAGGGCCAGCCTGATCTCCAAAGTGAGACCCTGTCGCAAAAAAAGTAGGAGAAGGTGGAGAAAGAGAAGGAGAAGGAGATGGAGAAGAAGAGGAAGAGGAAGGAGAATTGAACAGGGTTGACCTGTCATTCAAAATATGAAGAATGCACTCAGTCAACAAAATTAACTGTACAATAAAACAAAAGTTAATAATAAAAAAATACAATACACTTTGAAGAACTACAACAGTATCCAAAATTTCAACAGAAAATCCCAATGTTCTGAAGGAAAATTATTAAACATATGAAGTAACACAAATATGTAAAATACTTTTTTATTTTTTGAGATACTATCTTACTATATAACTTATGCTGGCCTTAGATTCACTGTGTATTCCAGGTTGGCCTCAAACTTGTGGTGATCCTCCTGCCTCAGCCTCCTGAGTGCTGGGATTACAGGAGTATGCAACCATGCCTGGCTTTGAGGATGTAATGATTAGAAGTAGCTGACAAGAGTATTACACTATAATAATCATGCTCAATGATGAAAACAAAATGTAATTGAATGACTATTTAAAGACACTCAGCAGGGAAATAGAAAATATAAAAGTAGAGAGCTGATGGCATCAGATGGTAATGCTTTTCTAAGCAACCATGAGTAAAGAAGAATTTTAAGTAACTGAAATTATAATGTTCACATGAGTTCCATAGTCAAGTATAATATGAAAAGAAAATCTCCTTGTGAAAACTGAACAAAAAGAAAAACAAAAAGAACAAAAAGATACAACTTTTGAAACCACTAAGAATTTGCTAAATTTTCAGATGGACTAAACACATTCTGTATAATAAGATACATATAATCATTTGGGTGGCCAGGGGCAGAATATTATGATTTAGAACTAAACCGTCCCCCCAAATTCTTGTAATCAAAGATGGGCCTGATTGAAGTAGGCAGGTTGCCTGGGAATGACATGGAAGAACGTGTTCTGGTCTTTGGTTCACCTTTTCTTTCTGCTTCCTGCATCCACAGGTTGAGCGGCAGATCTCCACTGTCCCGTCACGTGTCTAGATGTTCAAGCAAAGCTTCACGCAGACATGGACAGAGCTTTTCTGAGGTGGTTGGATTTACACTGTTCAGTGCTTGGACTAAGGATGTAATCCTGCTCCTGTGATCCTAGGATTAGAAGTACCCTGCCCTGGGTGTGACTGTTACTCCCACTAAAGGAGGGAAGCCTGGACAGGATGTAAATTTTGTAAATTTTTATAAGTTATGTAAGTTTTCCTTACATAAAGATGGCTGCTGTTGTTGCCTGCTACTTCCTGCCTTCAGTTTTTGTTTGTTTTTTTAGACAGGTCTCGCTTTGTAGTTCAGGCTGGCCCTGAGCTCACTATGTAGCCCAGGCAAGCCTCGAACTCAGTAATCCCCCTGCCTCTGCCTCCTGAGTCCTGGGATGACAGGCATAAGCCAATATGCCTAGCATTGTCCCTTTAATTTTTATGCCTTCTGTTCACAATACACTGTTCCTTCTCTATAGTATTCTTCTACCACCTACTTTTGAGCCAGTCGACTATCAACTAAAACCTCTACAATGAGCTACAATAAATAATTTCTCCTTTAACTTTAGTGTCAGATATTTTATCTCAGCAATGAGAAAAGTAACTGAGACATCTATCAAGACATTCACTATATTATTAATTTCTAAGAGCTAACTGTGACTATTATTTTCATTATAAATATTCATTTTGTACTTAATTTTATTTTTAATTTCTGGGTTTGTATTTTTTAAGCAGCAATATCTTCCATGTTATTTAAAATGTAGCCCTGGTAAAATCATATAGATCTCTGATTGTTGGTGATCTTTGGGAGCAGTACAAATACTTTTTAGTTTGTTATACTTTATATTTTATTTGTTTTGGAAGAGTGAAAAATTTGATTGCTGTTGGAAGCTCATTTTCAGACTATAGTTTTACTTTGGAGCTGAATTTGTCACAACTTTGAGAAATGCTACATGTTCTCATTGAGCATCACATTTTGTTACCAGCTTTGGCATTTGTAAGACTTGCTGTTTTATCAGTGTATTTACTCTGACCTGTCCATGATGGGTAACAGATATCGCAAGGTAAGCTGCATTGGCATTTTTCTGTGTTAAAAATAAAATGTAGCCTAAAACAAAACCAAACGAAAAACAACCCAAAAATTATACATCAAGTTGTTTCAGTGACCAACATTTTGGAACATCATGGAGAGCTGAAAATTTTCTAACTAAAATATTACCTTTTTAGAGTTAAAATTGTGAGCGTACATCTAATAAATTGTTCTCTTAACTTTTTCATTCTCTATTTTTTAAGTTATAGTTTCAAATCATTCATTTATGATGACAATAAGCTAATGCTATATTGGGCTACTTCTGATTTGATTTTAGTAAAAGTTATTTAAACTTAACATTATAATGCTAGTTGTATTTATGTCAATAATGGCCCATTATAGCAAACTGAAACACTCCACTTCTGTATTTTTTCATTTCCACTGAGCATAGATTATCAATAAGCAAGAAAAGATATAAATAGTTTATATATTGTAAATAGCAAAATATTTATATCACCAGTGTACCTAACATAAATTCACCAGTGTACTTCCTAGTACTTAATGCATTTATCTTGTGTTTTATTTTCTCAATTTTATGCTCTCTCAGTGAGAGAATAACAGTTTACAAGTATGCAGTTGGATCCTTTTGACAGAAAAGATATAAAAGAATGAAAATTTAATCATAAACATGAAAATAGAATGGTTAGAAATAAGTTTTCCTTACAAGAAAAGCACCGTAGCACTTGCTATCTTGAGATTGAGGAATATTGACATCCAAATTTTTAATTATCAAAACTTAAAGATGTTTATACTTTGGAAATTGGTATTTCTGTACAGAAGTACAATTAATGAGATTTTGAGCTGTGACTAATAAACATTTAATAATGATTATATTAAACTTTATTTTCCTCTGAGTGTTCGCTTGATGTGTACAATATAAAACAGGTGCCACATTACTCTACAGGTACCAGAGTTTAATAATTTTTACTGAGCTTGACATTATTCATCTAAAATCAAGTCGCTTGCATTGCTATTGCTTTGGAAAACTTAATTAGGAGTTAGGGAATTTATAGCAAAAGTAATATCATTTGGTACACTCATGATGAGAAATTATTTAGATTCATTATGCTGAAATATGAGAATTATGCCTTTAGTGATTTGTGATTTTAAAATAATTTATTAGAACAGGGAGAGGCAGATCTTGTAAAGGTAAATACAAAAACAAACTCTAGAGCTTGAGCCCTTAAATAGTTTTATTATTTGCCTGAATATTCAATTTATTAAGTTCAGTATAACAGTAACTAAAAAATAAAGTTAGGTTACCAATCAAACCATTTCTAATGCCAGGAAATCATGACTTCTTGAGTGTTCTGCATTTTCTTTCAGCCCTGGATATATTTGTCTTAGTGTAAAAAAATCGTATGATCATAAAAAACATCTATATTATTCCTTTTGTTGTCTAATCACAGACATACATGGAGTTGAAACTGGATTCCTGTCTTATACTGGTCTAACCCTTTTGCCTCACTGTAGCGCAATCTCTATGTCATCCACAAAGTACGGATCCAGTTGACTATGATGCAGAGATTTATTAGTTAACAAAATAAACCCTTCTCAATGAACACTATCTTTGTGTTTGTCTTATGATCCACTCCTATCTTTTGGATATGATGTTTCACCCCTCTCCTGGGACCTGTCTCTGTGATAACAATTCATGTTCTCTTCAAGCATTTCTCTGAGTTATGTCCAGGTTTTTCTCAGTAGTACAGGCAAAATTGGATTTTCTTATATTACATCTTTCATAGAAACATATTTCTAAACCTATAGTTATGTCAGTATATATTCCATCTTACAAAAGTAGTACTCACTATCTATTTAGCTCAAGAGGCCATCATTCCATCTTTTATTACTCCTTGTTTATCTTTTAGTGTGCATGAAGGATACAGAGTATTGGGTCATGTTGTGACACTTACACACATGAATATAACATAATTTTATCATATAAATATAACACTGTTTCATCATAAGCATCCTCCAGTACCTTCCATTATCCAGCCCTCATTGTCCTCCCACCATTATCTTTCTTCTTATCCAAAAATCTCTCTTATAAGTCACTTGCCTTTCTAAGTCAGACTTATTCCTTCAATTTCATCTACTTTCCTTCAAATGACATGATTTTATTCTTTTTCATTGCTGCATAATATTCTCTTGCATCTGTATAACATTCACTCATTGACAAGAATTTAGACTGGTTCTTATATTAGTCATAGCAGAATTTTCTGTCTCATTTAATTCTCTATCCCTACATTATTACTAAGAAATTTCAGTTAGCATTAGACACCTTTAAAGCCATTCTTCAAAATAAAGCAAAGTATTTTCCTATAGTGAATGTTGGAAACATTGGTCGCATGAGGAAGGGATGTCTTTTAAAGTATGTCTCACTTCTTTTTGAACACCTTTTAATATTAAGGGAGTCAGGGCTCCTAAAAAGGAGGGGTGTACCAGCAGGTAAGATTCCACAGTTTGATACAAAATAATGGAAATTATGTTTTTTAAGTATACATTATTTTCATATTCATCATTGAGGAGATAGCTTTCTAATAAATCTATAAAATCCATTAAGGTTGGATTTTTCTGTATCCTAAAATATCCAACAGTATATTATAAATTCTGTTTATATCCAGTTATTAATCTGAAAGAAGAAATAACATTGTTAAAAATACATTCAGTCCTATGGCCAGGGATTTAACTCAGTGGTTCCAGCATCTGCCTAGCAAGCACAAGGTCCTGAATTCAATCCATGATAATCACATACCACAATGCCAGCCATGGTGATTTAACCCACCAGTAGTCAGTACCATAGACACATAATACCAAGCATGGTGGCTCATGCCTGTCATCCCTGGGGAGTCAGAGACAGGAGGATTGCTGTGAGTTCAAAACAAGCCTGTGTACCACATAGTGAGCACAGGGCCAGTCTGAACTACAAAGTGAGTCCCTGTTTCAAAAAAAAAAGTCAAGGGCCGGAGGGTTAGCTCAGTGGTTCTGGCGCCTGCTTAGCAAGCGCAAGGTCCTGAGTTCGATCCCCGGTAACCACATACAATGCTGGGCATGGAGACACTCCCACCAATGATCAACACTGCATACTACAATGCCGGACGTGGTGGCTCACGCCTGTCATCCCAGCACTCGGGAGGCAGAGACAGGAGCATTGCTGAGTTCGCAGCGGCTTGCCTGGGCACCATAGTGAGCTCAGGGCCAGCCTGAACTACAAAAGTGAGACCCTGTCTCAAAAGCAAAAAAAAAAAAAAAAAAAAAAAAAAAAAAGTCCAAATTAACTTTAATAAACCAAATCTAAGCACAATTAGGTTGAGAACTCTGTATATAACTTTGCACATAGATGTTTTTATCTTTATGGTGATAGAATTTTTGAAGAAGTTGAATCTTAAAGAAGCTGAAGCACTTACCCAAGATCATTCAATCAACTGATATAGCTAAGACTGAAAAATGAGTTTATGTGATTCTAATTCATGAAGTCTTTTGAATTTGCATACAATATATTTTAAACAATTAAATTTGAGACTTGACATGCTGAGTCAAACTTTCTTATTTATTCAAATAATACAGTTAATTTCTTTGTGAAGAGACGTTCTTTTTTCTTTTGACATACTTGGCAAATGTATCTGTGATGCCATAGTAAAGTATTTTTGGAAAATGTAAAACTTGACTTGCTAAGTCTTCTGATCCATGAAATACTGTGTTCACTCAGATCCTCAGGAGACTCGAATTTGAACAAACCAGAATTTGAAGACATCTATACAGAGCAGTAAACTCAAATCTGAAAGCTTGGATTTGGACCAGTTTGGACCAATCAGCAGAACTGAATTTGGACTAATCACAGGCCTGCTGTGGTTCCTCTCCTATTTCCTAGGTTGGGTTAGTCTAAGGAGAGCGTGGTCTCCTTCACTGATTCCCTCCTGCTGGAATTTAGTTCCTGTCCAAATAAAACCTCGCTGCCCTGGTCCTGCAAATTTGCTAGTGACTTCTTTCTTGGGTAATGTGTGCCTAGGAGATCCTATACATCTACTCAGGATTCTTACTGCAGATAATGTGGGTATTCTGGGCCACTTTAAATAAGGAGCTATAAACACTTGGAGCTGCTACTTCTGAAGAGTTGCAGAGTCTGACAGAGGAGATGGCAGAGGGGACCAGAAGCATCTAGAGGGATAGTGACACTGACTTCTCAGCCAAAGTCCAGTAAAGGGAGCAAGACAACCAGCACTGACCAGTGACTGAAGTTTGAGGACCATCAGCACATCCCACTGGAAGCTGTGGAGATCTTGGGCTAGCTGCAGAGTACTGCCCCCTGGAAGCCCCGGAGTTCATGGGGTGTGCTGGGAGCTCCAGAGCTGTAAGAGGAAGGTTTGGCGGGTCTCATTGGATTGACGGTATGAAGCAAGACAATTAAAATTAACATCAAATTAGTTCTTTTTCTGGCTTGAGGATTGATGGTGGAAAATAAAACAAAAAAAAGTGAGAGATGAGTTTATTTTGAACTCTGAAATGTTCATAACAAAATACATACGTCACACATTGTCACTATTGATATAGCTGCAAAACAATGATTTCATCTTAAGTGTAATAAATATTTAATTAGATTTTAAGTAGGAAGTTTCCCTTGGTGAATAACATTTAGCCTGGACTATCATTTAGAACAGCATTAGTTGCATATTTCCTATATGATGACTAAGAAATACGGTCATCAGGAAGAAACTATTTGCCTTGACACTATAATATATATGACATGAAGTGGTCAGATTTATCTAAATAAATTCATGCAAGTGAATTAAGGAATAAATGACATTATACATTTCAGTGGCTCTGTTTGCTTCAAAAATGCCTTAGTATCTTAGAGAAAGATTTATTTCTAATTTCTATAATATGTTTATGGAAAAATAGTTCAGAAATGTAAGAATTTCTGCCATATCCTGAAGATTTTGATGGCAAGGCAAAATTCATTTCCTATTTATTATTACTGAATCTGATGTTAAAGATGACATTAATTGTGCTCATGAAAATGTCTTCACTTTTGTCTGGTTCATTGTATTCATATATATATATTCAAAATGTGCATATATAACATGTATATATATATATATGCAACTAATACAGTGCACTTTGACTTGCTATATTTTAGTAGTTAGCTAAAGATAAAATAATTATATAACAAACTGCCATGATTCTTATTTACATTTTTATACTCAAAGAGATGGTAGGAATACTTTTATAAAATCAAACTATATTAACTATATACACATTTGGAAAGACACATTTGAAGTTCATCTTCTAAAGGACATTACTGTTCATTTTCTTAGTTTTAACATCAAGCAACATTTTTTTATCTTTGCCTGTATAATTATTTTTCAGCTTCAAATCATGCTGAAAGTAATTGATTGAGTGCCATTGTAATCTAAGAGAAACAATGCATCAAATGTTCAACAGACCAAACTATTATAATTAAATGACTATTTTTCTCCATTGGGCTAAAATGCTGATTCTGCTAGATGACTACTTTGAACAAAATGTAAATGCTGAATTACACTAGCAATGTATTCTTTAATGTGCATAGTTTTTGCAGTAGAATTTTATGTTCAAGCTATCAGGTAGGTTAGAGAAAGTAGACAGAAGTGATTTTACTGATAATATCAAGTATAAAATTCATACTCTACCTTTAAATGTATTTCCTGATTTATCAAAAAAGTACAATTAGCACATTTCAGTACATGTCCTAACAGCCTCCTGGAGTATTACTTAGAAGTCTTTTACTAAAAACTGCACCAATAAATAAGTTGTCTTAAAATAATATGGTGGATCTTGATAACATTAGTTACCATTTCTGGGTAACTAGTGGATTTTGATAAGGTCAGAACACAGAGGGGTCTTTAGGTGCAGGCTTAAAAAGCACAAATGGTGATCAAAAATACAGTGAAGAGTAAATTTAACATTCCTCATATTTTATGATCACTCCTTTCTGATCAAAAATGTATTGCAATATTCACCAAATAAAGATATTTTGGTGTTTCTTCGTGAAAGAGAACTTCCAGAACAACTTCAGAGAAAGATAAGAATGTTGGAATAGGTTATTTGAAGTGAGGAGGGACTGTTATGCGATTAATGGCAGTGTGTCTGTTATTGCAATATTTTTAATTTTAAAAAATGTAAATTAAATTGTGGTTCACTGTCTATTTAGATTGCACCTTATGTATCATATCTACTTGGTTTAACTCCTGTTCTAAAATTACCCTATTATGTCCTATCCATTGAAATAGATAGCCTAGTGAATATCCACCTGGTTAACAAACTCAAAACTAACCAAAGTCACACCCAAATCAAGAGTTTCTAAGTACCTACTCTGTGTGGAAATATGGGGAAATTTGGTTCCAGTGTCACTTTGGCCCAAAGAAGTCTATTTAAAGAACAGTACTATATGTTCACACAATGAAAAGGAATAAAATCACTCTGACATTTCTTCTGCGACTACTCATACATTTCAATCAACAGTTTGATTCAAAGACATCTTTCACGTGATAGTTTTGTTTTATATGTAAAGCTAATTAACCTCAGAAATAGATTATTTTAAAAATGAATTATAAATAGATGCTTGTCAAAAGAGTCAGAAAGGTTGGGATCTAGGCTGAGCACTTAATAATTCTAGATTCTAGCTGCTGGCACAGGCTTAGCTTGTCAGCTTTCCAGAAAACAAACTTGGTATAATTTATCTTAGACTTGTATTAGATTTATTAAATAACATAAGGACATTAGAACTTATTTTTCTGTCTTCTTCACTGAGATATTCCAATTCCTC
>PVIC010025467.1:0-14791 GCA_004025085.1 Thryonomys swinderianus
TCATCAAGTCATACAGGCAAAACAGATGCAGAAAGAGCTAAGATCCATCGTGAGTAACAACTGCAACTGAACTACACAACGCACTATAATAGCAGTAATTAGAAGGTCAGGTTACCCTTCAAGTTTCAAATCCTTTTTGGTAGACTCCACTACTTATTACTTAACTTCTTAGCACCTCAGGTTTAAGAGAAGAAAATAGCCTGGCTTTTTGCATCTCTGTGAGGATTAAATGCAACATGTACTGAGTACTTTTAGAGTAGCACCTGATATATAGTGAGGTCAACACATCTTAGCTATTATGATTCTGATCAATCATTCCTCTAAGACAATACATTGCCTCTGAGTCAATCAGTTTTTTTTTTGTTGTTGTTGTTTTGTTTTGTTTTGTTTTTTGCTTTTGAGACAGGGTCTCGCTTTGTAGTTCAGGCTGGCCCTGAGCTCACTATGGTGCCCAGGCAAGCTGCCGCAAACTCAGCAATCCTCCTGTCTCTGTCTCCCGAGTGCTGGGATGACAGGCGTGAGCCACCACGTCCTGCATTGTGGTATGCGGTGTTGATTGCTGGTGGGCGTGACTCCACGCCCAGCATTGTATGTGGTTACCGGGGATCAAACTCAGGACCTTGCCCTTGCGAGGCAGGCGCTGGAACCACTGAGCTAACCCTCTGGCCGGAGTCAATCAGTTTTTAACCACACTAAATCAAAAGGTTTCTCTTTCTTATTTTAAAAGAACTAAGCCCTAAGACCATTGTTCTCTTTCGTCAGTTCTCTGTGAATCTAGAAGATTTTAGGTAACTGGCTTCTTTGTTATTTGAAAAACTCAAGATTCTTCTTTGTCTTTTTATAATAAAATTCCCTTCAAAATATTATATAACCAGCAGACTGCTCCATGGATCATGAACACTAACAAAAGAGTTCATAAAATACAGTGAAATTCTGAAAAGAGAAAAGAGAAAAAGATTAAAGAGAAACTGGAGGAGAAGAGTTTACACAGGAAGTGATTCAGAAATCTATGTCTGTTTTAAAAATACTGAATTTTATAATAAACACAGAAGATAGAGATCTTTGGGGTTTACATTCATTCATATCACTAAAAACATAAAGACACTGTATTTGTAAATATTTTCTTGTGGCTTTTGTTTGGGAGGGTTGTCTGCTTGGTTGGTTGGCTGGTTGGTTGGTTGGTTAGTTGGTGGTACCAAGAACTGAACCTATTAGCCAGGATTACAGATGTGTACCACCAGACCCAGCTGGCAAATGTACACAGTAACTGGAGGACAAATTGTGCATCACAGTCAACAGAAGACAGTGTTAAGCAAAGACAATTTTTCCAGAAACAAATTTTCTAGGAAAAGAAAAGCATAAAAGATCAAGTTCTCAGTCACACATATCCTGTAGTTAGAGCTTTAAAAATCTGTGACATCTAGCACTCTCTGTGATCTGTGCCATGAAGAGTAACAATGAATCTCTTTTATATCAGGAAACGTTAAATTTGACTGCAAAAAGATGATCCATCTAAAATTTTGACTCTGATGAAAGTATTACCATGCATCAACTTGATGGGTTAAATAGATACTTAAATTCATGATAAATCCCCATCACTGCAAAAGTAAATTACCTACGAGAATTCATGATAAACAGACCAAATATTTTTTAAAATCTAGAGACAAAAAAATTTTTAAAATATTTTGTATTTCTTAAAGTCCTTTCCCATAGTAAAGATATTGAAACAGACATTTTCACCATGATATATAATTTCATTCTCCTAACAACCATGGTAAGAATCATTCATTATCCTCACTTTACAAATGAGAGAATTAAGGTGCAGTAAGTTGCCCAAGGACAAATTACTTGTATAAGATGCAGTCAGATCTCCAAACTTTCCCACTACAAACTAAACGCTCTTGCTTTAGTCATACTACTACCACTTCCAAAAACTAAGTATTGTACTCTTTATCTCAATTTTTTATCACCATTGTGAGAAAAGAAAAAAATTTTCATAATGTCATTTAAAAACAAATACTTTGTTTAATCTGACATAATTCACTTCAATTTAAAAGCTTTGGTTTGGCTGTCCACCCAAGAAGACATGAGGTTATGCTGAGGTACACACCCTCCATCAAGACCTGCAGGAACAATTACCTCGTACAGGAAAATTTCCCAGATTAAATGACCTATTCCTCTCTTCCAAAGTTAGCATCTTTCCATTAGTACCTAACTGTTTATATTTAGTTTGAGATACATTATATTAATCACATACTGCTGCCATCCTCTAGTTATACATCTAGGACTACATTTTTTTTTCACCCAGATTAAATAATCATGTTTTTCTCTTCCCAAGTTCACATTCTTTCTTTATCATTTCACTGCTTATATTTAGTTTGAGATACTACTTACATACTCCTTCTATTTTCTAGTCATACATCTGAGACTACATTTTATTCACCCAGTAAACCATTGAGCCTTTGGAGATGAACTATTGAGCAAGAGAGATAAGGTCCTTGCTACCACAGAGAGCTTACACTGGCCAGAACCTTAACACAGGTAAAAATAACAAAGGGTGTGAGAGTATGACATTTCAGGACAAGGATTTCTTCCCTAGAAGGTCTCTAAAGAAACTTCTTGCCCTTGCAAGCTTCAAAACATTTTTTAGGGAGGAAAAACAACCCTTTTAACATGTGTTCTAGATGATACTTATAACTTCATGCCTTTGTGAAGGTACAACAAAAGGTGGAGACCAAGACAAGCAGAAGGATCAATCTGAAATCTCTCAGCAGGTTCCCACATACCAACATGAAATTTGCACAGAACATTAGTCCACACATCTATTCTTGTGCCACATCCACAGAACAACTACACACAGTTCAATCACAATTGCTCCAACCATGCTCCTCTACTGATCTCCTTGAACCCAGCCACATTCACCAAAAGCATTTCTTAGGGTTTGTTTTTTTTTTTTTTTGAGACAGAGTCTCGCTTTGTAGTTCAGGCTGGCTCTGAGCTCACTATGTAGCCCAGGCAAGCCTTGAACTCAGCAATCCTCCTGTCTCTGCCTCTCGAGTGCTGGGATTACAGGCATGAGCCACCACGCCCGGCAGGGTTTTTTTTTTAAATTCAAGTTTTATTACTTCATTGGTTCATCATACAAATAAAGTAAAATCTCTCCTACTATAGAATTGCCAGATATTCCAAAATCATTGTTATAAACATTTTCAATTTTGGGTTTAACACAAATATATTGCTTAAATACTGCTATTAGAGTAAAAAAATTTCCAAAATAAGCTATATCAGAGTATTAATTCTTTGTCTTTCATTAACCAATTCAAGTAACTTGCTCTTGACAGATTATTTATAAACCACAGCAAGCTATAATATACTGAGAGGACATAGTGGTTAAAAATCCTCCAACTCCTTTGGATGTGGTAGCAAATGCTGTAATCACAGCACCCTTGGAGGCTTAAGCAGGAAAATTTCAAATTCAGGGCTAATTTGAACAACATGGTAAGATCCTGTCTCAAAAAAATTTAAAAATAAAAAAAGGTTAGGAATGTAGTTTAGTGCACCCTGGGTTTATTCCCAAATACCAAAAACTAATCAGTTAATCAATCCTGCAATTAAAAAGAAACATCTTTCTGTAATGCATACTTCATAAATCCCTATTTTTATCACTTTTCTTAAAACAAAGTGAAACATTACATAGAAAGTAAACATCATTTTGGCAAATGTCTAACTTCCCTGAATGTGTTGTAAGAAACGTATTTGCTTTTAAAATACAGTAACATTCAAAGTGGAAAAAAAACATTTTTCCACAGATCAGAGGCTCAATAATCATTATGAGTCAAAAGAAATAAACCACGATTATGTTTAATTAAACAAGCATTTCTAAACACCCATGTTGAGCATTGTAGCTCAAACTGTTCACATGGAATTTGACCACAACTTAGTTTCCATAATTAAAGACCTAAAAAGTAGCTCTTATGTTTCCTCTATTCTCTTTACTAGCACTCTGAAAAGAATGCTTTACCAGCACACATAGTTGCTATTGAAAAAGTTACATACACAGTATTTGAACTTAGTTGTACTTTTAACACAAGACATTTTAAATTGCAAAGGCTTCTCTTCCTTCTCCAACCTGTTTTATGAAACTAGTAGTATTTTAATAATCTCACTGAAAAACAGGTTCCGAAAAAAGTAGAAGCTGATCAGTTGGCATAATAAAGTTTAGGTGAAATCTTAAGGAATGGAGAAAACAATTCACAAACAAATCACCTCTTCTATAATTCTTACAGTCTCCAAAATCCTATGGAAGGCAAAAAGTCTTGCATGATTATCTGAAAAGACCTAAAGTGACATTAATTTGGGACTGTTTCAGAATTTAAAAAAAAAACTGTGATACACGAGTTACTCTAACATTACTTAGATGTTTTCCAGCCAGAAAAGAAAAAAAAATCATTATTTAAAGCAAATATACTTAATATCATCAGTGTTTTCCCATCTTTGAGGAGCCCGAGTACTTACTTCAGATAGTATTTAGATAAAATGAAATTAGGTTATGTCCCACATCGCAGATGTCTCTCATAAAGAATAGTGTTAAATGACTTTCGTGAATGGAAAATCTGCCTATACTGTTGCTTCGCCTCAGCCGGCTCGAGTGGGTGGTGGCTCAATGAACCAAAAGCTCCATATGAAGCTCTTTGGAATCCGATTTCACTCGAGAGCTTAGGGGCAAATGTTAAATTTAAAAGTACAGCAACGGGTTCCCCTTTCCTTCTAGTTACAAGGTGGCCGCGGGAACTGAGGTTAGAGCACAACACCCTGTCACTCTACTCTGCAAGGGCGGGTGCGGTCTGCGGTGCGCGGCAAAGCCTCCTCTGGGGCTGTCACAGGAAAACCGAAGCCTCGCCCAGCGACACAGCTCCAGCTCTCCGAGGCGCGGGGGCTTGCAGAAAGACCCAGCCACTCGCCCTGTCAAACTTCACAAGGAACAGACACTGGGGCCACCAAAATTCTCCTTCTGCCTCCACCCCCAGTTCTCCTGTCGCGGTTTTGTAAGGCTGCAGACGCACCTACTGTGGGCCTCAAAACACGCCACCCCCGCCAGCCTTTCCAATCCTCCGCTCAAAGGGGACAAAGGAACTAAGAGAAACTCCTTGGCGAGAGGTGGCCGTGAGCCCCCTCAGAGCCCCGAACGTGGGAAAAGGGGGCGCAGCCGCCAGAAGGTAGAAGACCTGGCGCCCCCCAACTCCGGACTCGCGCGACCCTCACTGATGTGTACCTGCTGGAGAGGCGGCTGGCAGGGTGCCGGCTCTTTAGGGATCCGGACAGCGCCGGGGGCCGGGCCCTACACGCGTTAGGTCGGACCCCAACTTCTCTCGCGGCAGCTGGAGCGCGGGGGCACCTTGTAGCCGCGGCGGGGGCTCAGTGGGTGGGCGCGGCAGGAACTCCGGCCCCGCGGTCCTCCGGTCAGGGCGGGCCTCTCTTTGCCTCCGTCTGCCCGCTACGGGAGTCGGCTTCGGCCGCGGCCAAAACTGACGTTACACCCGCTCGGGCTGCCGCCGCTACTTAGCGCTGCCCAGCCAGGAGCGCGTCGCGGCCTAATGCTGTCATCCGCCGCGTCGCCGCCTCTCTGGACTCCCGGAGCCTCCCCGGTCCTTCGCATTCTAGCACCGCCCCTCCAGGCTCCGCCCCTGGGCACTCATGCCCCGCCCTCTTCCCGTCACGTGACGGGGTGCGCGGGCTGGCTTCGAGGCGCTTTCCCTTCAGGGCGAGAGCTGCCGGCGCTGAAGAGGATGTCACTCAGAGCCTTCTCGGGAGGGGTTTTCTCTGCCCGCCCGAGGCGGCCTCAGGTGCGAACTCAGGACTTCAGGCTCCGCGCCTGCTTACCAGTTCAGGCGAGGCGGCCTGGGCCGTCGGTATTGGCCGAGTCCGACGCGCGAAGCTCACACCTCTGACAGAGGCCGGAGCGCGGGACGCTCCTCTCAAACTTCCGGTTCATTGAAGTTTTAGTAGCAGAAACAAAGAACCCTTCGTGATGTATGTCAGGATTGAAAAGGATTAGTAATCAACTGTTCCTATTTCAAGTAATTTCTGTCGCGTAAATTGTGACGTTTAATGTACTGTTTTCCACATTAGAGGTTTTCATTTTTGAGGGGACGGTGGTGTATTTTAGTCACGGTGGGATGAAAATAGCCCAGCGAACTAAATTTTGTTCTCAGTCACGTTCAGAAGCCTTTGTGCCAGTTTTAGTCATTTAGTTTTACAGTGTGTTAGGTGAATGGCAGTTTAAACAAATAAACGAGAATTTGGCACTTCCGCTTTTAAAATAAAGCCTAATTCTTGATTGTTTTTTCTTCAAGCTCCTCAACTTTTGGGCATGCCTTTCGCCTTCCTTTTCAACCATGCTCCCAGGAACCCTCTCTCTCTTCTCACCCTGTTGATGAAAGGAAAAGGAGAATAGGTAGTCAACAAAAGAATAAAGTTATAGAAATAAGTAGAACAGCGGAAGGATCCTACTCAAACCCCGTGAACAATGAAGGCAAGTGCGAAAAGTTTTCTTAATGTTTATACTCTACTCATACTCATTTCCCTGTCTAGGCGAGAACAAAGGACTTTCTTAAGCAATTCTCAGAGCCTTTTCTTGATAGGAGTCAGATGGCATTGAAATCAGCTGGGTACTTTGAAATGAAAAAAATGTAATCTTGAATATTAGTGTAATTCACTTAAAAAGTATAGAATTTAAAACTCACCATTATTTTGTTATCCAGGAAAGAAAAGATGCTGTCAGATAAACTATATTATGCTACTGATCTTTAAGGCATCTTGAATTCAGAAATGTTAAAGTGAAAAACAAAGAATCTTAGAATATCTGAGATATCATGATGAAGTGGTGTTCCAGTGATGAAAAGATTCTGTGAGGTTCTATTCTGAATTTGAAATACCAGAGAGAATAATATAAGATCAAGAATTGCTTTGTGAAACTTGTATATGAGTGTGTATTCTATTAGTGCCGTGAATTTTAATCAAATAAATTTGAAAAAGAATTGCTTAAAGCATAGATAATATGCAAAATATACTGTGTGGAACCCTATACCCCTGTATTTTTAATCAACTTTGAGAACTGAGACTAAAAATTAGGAAAAGGTGAATTGCCTAATCTCATCTGTCTTGGCTCCAATTTCTTACATTGGCTTTTGAAAGCTTAGTCATTTATTTTGAGTGGAGAACAAGTGTGCTAGAAATAAAAAGGCTTGTATAATAGCCTTAGCTAATTAGATATGTGACTAGGTAAATCTTTGCAGTTCAAATTCTGTTAAGGGAGTTGGACCATGTGCTCTGTAAGAAATGATATTCAAGGACTGGAGATTTAGTTCAGTGGTTCCAGCACCTGCCTAGCAAGCACAAGGTCCTCGGTTTGATCCTGGCATCCACATACAACCATATACTAGGCATGGTGACTCGTGCCCACCAGCAACCAGTACCACATACAACAGTTCCAGGCATGGTGGCTCATGTCTATACTCCCAGGAGGTAGAAGGAGGAGGATTGGTGAGTTCAAGGCTTGCCTAGGCTACGTAGTGAGTGCAAGGCCAGCCTGAACTACAAAATGAGAATCTGTCTCAAAAAAAAGAGAAAGAAATGATATTCAAACTCCCATTCCTCAGGGCATGATAACGTTGGAAATAAAGGTTATAGCAAAGGATACCAAGCATTATGCAGTATGGTATGACATTGTATAAGGATAATGCAGATTCTTGACAGACTTGCCATAACTCCTTTCAGCTTCACTAAAAAAAATAAGAAGAAGAATACAAGTAACAAAGTTAAGATATTATTGGAAAGCAAATGCAAGTAGATCTTTCACAATCTTCTATACTTAACACTAGTAATACTTATCTGTCACGAATAACCAATGATTTTGACATGTCACAACTAATTACAACATAATATATCAATACAGTACAGTTGAAAATTTTTTATCAAGTTCTTTCAAATCTAGTATTCTGTGATACCAAGTACTTAGTATTCGATCTAACATTTTAATATAACAATATCAATTTTAAATTTAAAAAATTCCTCAAAGAATATTTTTATTTTTTAAAAAATTGAATCTTTATTGGTACATTGTATATACACATCATGATCACACACAATATTGAGAATTTGTACCAGTATATGACAATTTAATTCTCATTTTCCCCTTTCCCTACCCACCTTACAACCCCCACTGCTATATATATAAGCTTTGTTTCCCTTTTGTATTAACATCATATTTTTCCTTCCCCTTGTTACCCCTACATCCCATTTCCCTCTGAATATTTTCTATTTCACAATATCTACCATACATTCTAGAGCTCAATTACATCTTCAGTTTCTCATACCAGAGAAAAGATACGATATTTACAGATCTGTAACTTACTTATTTCACTTATGAGTATGTCCTGAAGCTACATTCTATTTTTTGAGAATGGTGGTGCATTGCAATCACAAGACACATAGTAAACTATGGACATATACAGAGCGATTGAGACAAGGGGTAGTTTTTAAATTCAAAAATGAGAATTACATCTGATGTGTTGAAGCAGTCAGTCTTGGCCACAACAGTAACGAGAGTGGCATCAGTCCAAGGTTAAAGAAACAGTTGCTGGATAGATGTCCTTGTAAAAGTACTTTTTGTGTAAGATAATGGTGGCTTCTATGGCTTATGGTTCTGACAAAGTCTTTTGTGACAATTACTATCAGGCAGTCATGAGTACGAACTCTTCCTTGATAACCTCTTGGACTTATTTATTTTTGTTAGGGTTGATACAAGAGACTCTTTTTGATTTTGACAAGTTTATTTCTTTCACAACATCCAGAAAAATGGTAAAATAAAATCCTGCACTATAACTGAAAATTGTATGACAACTCCCATTTTACCATGTTAAGAAATAACCTGCAGGTCTGAAGCCCTTAAATGACTTAAAACATTAAAATAAAACTTCTTTTATAACTATGCAGGTTTAACTCCAACAAGAATTTATCTCTTTTTCCTGCTGTTTAATAATACATGTCTAAGAATAAGTTCTTTTTTTCAAATGAGTTTAAGCATGAATAGGCATAATAATCCCACAAAAATTTCACCTTGACCTAGAATGAGAAAGATACGTGTTAGAGTTGTTCTGTTTTGTCCAATTAGACACGCACTTTATCAAAGATTACTAGTGAGTATTCAAGGCTGAAATGCTTATTTCCTGGGAGAAAGTTGAGACTGAAGAAACCTCAAATATAAATAAGGTATTCACACAACTTTTAAGGCCATGGTAGAGTAAATTATTATTATTATTATTATTATTATTTTTGTTTTGGCTAGCAGTTTGTGCTAAATCAAAGTAGAAACAGAATGCAATATTCAGGTCAGTCTCTTATTCTTGTACTGCCTGCCATAAGAAATGTGTGTTCCAGATAAAATTTCAACTTAAGAAAATATATGGGAAAGATCTAAAACTGAGAGCAGCACTGGAGCAGCTGCTGATCTACCACTATGATACAAAATAAAAATAAAACAAAAAACAATATTTGTTATAAAGTTTTGAGATTGTGTGTTATATAACAGTCTCACAAATTAAATTTGAGCCAACAAATTAGTGGTTCAAAGGTTAAGTACTATGAAAACATTTAAATATTTTTTAATAAAATAGAATAATAGACATTTACAAAGTAGTCAGCCAGATACTTGCTAAGTATCTGCATAAAGTTTGTAAGAAATAGCTTTACTTGCTTGGAAAATATTTTACTATTGAGTAAGATTTTGTGTTTAGTGCTTTTTCTCAAAAAGAAATACCCTTTGTGGAAAATGTGGATATAAAATGTAAAGAAAGAATATATGCTTCTGTTGTGGCAGTATCATGAATGAGGTACCATTATCATAATTAAAACAAAAATCCTAGAAAAATACTTCTTAAAGAATCTTCTCATATATTAATTAGCTGACAATAAGGTAAGATATTATTAAGTCAAAAAACTAAATGAGCTGCCTCAACTGTTCCCTTTCCTTCTAGGAATCTTCACAAAAGAGTTAAATACATCATATTATAATAATATGTGCATACCCATATTTATAGCAACATAATTCATAATATCTATATTTTGGAACTGTTCTATCTACAGGTGAATGGATAAAGAAAACATGTTTACACAAAGTGGAGTACTACTCTACTGTAAAGAAAATGGATGCACTGAGAGGATAATGTTGTGAAGTAAATTAGACACATAAGCATAAATATAACATAGTTTCTCTTATATGGGAAAACCAAATTATAAATAACAAAATTAAAGATAAATAATAGAATATAGGGAGAGAGATCTTTTTCAGATGAGAAAATAAGAGATGGAGTGGGGAATAAGAGGATGAAAAAAGGAATTAAGATGTGTTATATACATACATCAACTCCACAAAAGAAATGTAAGCATTATGTATTGCAAATACGTGCTTAAAAAAAACTTAAGTGAAAGCAGAATCATAAAGTTCAGTAGAGCCTACAGCCAACTTTTACTTTGAGGGCATTTGCTAAATTAGCTTTTTTTGCAACAGAATCTCTCACTTTGTAGTTCAGGCTAGCCTTGACTCACTGCAATCCTCCTGCCTCTGTCTCCTGAGTGCTGGGATTACAGGCGTGAGCCACCACACCCATTTAATTTTGGTGTTCATGACCTTGTAAGAAACCTATGACCTCCATCACACACATACACACGCACACACAAACACACTAAACTGCAGTTCTAGAGATTATTCATTCAGTTTAAAGATATACTAGAAATGAACTTGCCCCTTAGTAATGTACACACCCTTCCCCCAGAATTTATGAGAAGAGAATTAACCTTCTTAAACCTTGCTATCTAACAGATAGGAGAAAAGCAAAATCACATGAGAATTCAGAACTATGATGCGAGGGAAAAATGATACCTTTTACTTTGGAAGGTAACTTGAATTCATATACCTACCCAGTCCCCAAAACTTAAACTGATTTATTTATTTATTATTGGATACACTTTATATATATGTGTATGTATGTAGATAAATAGATATCATTCATCAGAGGGAATATATAACTATATATAATAATATTGCTTCTTTCTTTACCCCCATTCTGCTCTCCTCCAGCTGCTCTTATTTATAAAAGCTTTGTTTCCATTTTTTAACTTCTCCTTGCCCCATTTGCCTTCTCATTTGAACATTTTCTTTCCATTTCCCAATATCTGTTTTACATTTTGGTCCTTTTTTTATAGTTTCAGTTTCTCACACAAGAGAAACAGTGTAGTATTTAAACATGTGTGCCTGATTAATTTTATATGGTCTCAAGATGCATCCATTTAGTAAGAAATGGTTCAAGGTTATCTTTCTTGAAGGCATAATAGTACTTCATTGTAAAAATAATAAATAATAGAATATAGGGAGATAGATCTTTTTCAGATGGGAAAATAAGCGATGGAGTGGCGAATAAGAGGATGAAAGAAGAAATTAAGATGTGGTATATACATACACCAACTCCACATGTTCTTCATCAGTCGATGGGCATTTGGGTTGTTTCCAAGATTTAGCTATTACAAATTGTGCCACTCTAAACATTGGTGTATACATATCACTCTGGTATGATGCTTTTAATTCTTTCAGAAAGATACCAAGAAGAGGAATAGCTGGGTCAAATGGAACCTCCACTTTTAGTTTTTTGAGGAATCTCCACACTGATTTCCACAGTGGCTGCACAGTCTACACTCCCACCAACAGTAGAGAAGTGTTCTTTTTAAATCCCTGCCACTATTTATTACTGATTGATTTTTTTTTCTTTTTGAGACAGGGTCTCGCTTTATAGTTCAGGCTGACCCTGAGCTCACTGTGTACTCCGGGCAAGCCTCAAACTCAGCAATCCTCCTGCTTGTGCCGAGATGGCAGGCTTGAGCCACCATGCCTAGCATTGTTGTGTGTGGTACTGATTCCTAGTGTGTGTGAGTTACCATGCCCAGTATTGTTGTATGTGGTTACCAGGAATAAAACTCAAGACCTTGCACTTGCTAGGTAGGTGCTGGAACCACTGAGCTAAATCTCTGGCCCACTGATTGATTTTTTGATAATAGCCATACTTCTTGGAGTGAGATGAAATCTCAGCCTTGTTTTAAATTTGTATCCCTTGAATGACCAGTGATGCTGAACATTTTTTCATATATTTATTTTCCATTTCTACTTCTTCATCTAAGAAGTGTCTACTCATTTCAGAGGCACATTTTTTGGATTGGCTCTTTAAATTTGGGGGGGTCTGGTTTTTTTGTTTTTTGGGTTTTTTTAGATCTGTATATATTCTAGATATTAGCCCTTTGAGAAACAAATGGAAAAAGTTTTTTTTACCATACTGTGGATTGTTTCATTACTCTGTTGGTAGTTTCCTTTGCTGTGCAAAAGCTTTTTAATAAGTTGAGATCCCAGTTGTTGATTCTTTGTTATATTTCCTGTGTGATCAGGGTTTTGTTCATAAAGTCTTTGCCTACCCAATGTCTTCAAAAGTTCTACCTGTTCTATTTTCCAGCAGATTTAGTGTTTCTCTTTTAATATTTAGATCTTTGATCCTTCAGTTTTACTTTAGTACATGGTGAAAAGATAAGAGTCTTTGGAAAAGATTGGGGAAAGCCAGTTTTTCCAGCATCATTTGTTGTAGAGGCCATCTTCTAGTGAAGGTGTTTGGCTCCTTTGTCTAAAATGAGGTTGCTGAGTGTTTTTGCATCTTCTAATCTCTTACATTGATCCTCAGGTCTGTTTTTTGTTGTTGTTGTTTGTTTTTGTATTTGTTTTGACAGCACCATGCTGTCTTTATCACAGTAGTTCTGTAATATAATTTCAAGTCATAGATTGTAATGCACCCTTCCTTGTCATTGTTGCCCAGAATTTCTTTTGCTAGTCTAGGTCTCTTCTGGTTCCAAATGAATGTTAGGATTGTTTTCTTTAGTTCTGTGAGATATGCTATTGGTATTTTGATTGAAATTGCATTAAATCTGTGTGAATATTTTGGAAGTATGAGCGTTTTCACTATATTGCTCTTCCTACCCAAGAACAAGGGAAATCTTTCCATTTTCTGATATCCTCTTTGTTATGGTTTTTATCTACCTGTCCCCCCACAGCTTCATGTGGTCATAGGGCTTTTTCAAAGGTAACTGTATCTGGAGTGTGTGACTCTGGGATTAGGAATGTATGATATTTAATTCAGTGTACTGATTGGTTTGGCAGCATCCTAATCTCAATAGTCTGATTACGGTAAAATGGGCAGAAAGAGACTATTAATGTTCCTTGTTGCATTTGCTACTACGTGGTTGCCATAAACTGCTTCTCCTCTGTGACACCTTTCTTCTATGTGCCACTCTACCTTGGAGCCAACTATATTATGGTCTGAAACCTCTACAAACTACAACCTAAATAAACCTTTTATCCTTTAATTTTGAGTATCAGGCATTTTGCCTCAGCAAGGAAAGAAAAGTTACTAATATGCTTTTTAATCTCTTTTTCATAGTATATTGTTGCTTTCACCATAATGATCTTTTACTATATTAGGTTAATTCTGAGGTATTTCATTGTTTTGGATCCTATTGTGAAAGGTACTGTTTGTCTAATTTCTCTCTCATTGAGTTTATTATTTGTGTACAGGAATATCATTTATTTTTGAGTGTTGATTTTGTATCCAGATATGCAACTGAATTTGGTTTCTTTTGGTGCCATTTTTGGGGACTTCTGTGTAGAATAACATGTATCTACAAATAAAGAAAATTGAATTTCTTCCTTTTGTATGTTTATTCATTTCTTTCTCTTGCCTAATTGTTCTGGCTAATATTTTCAGAACTATATTGAATAAAAATGGTCAAAATGGACATCCTTGTCTTTTTCTTGATTTTAAGTGAAAACTCAGTTTTTGTTCAGTTAGTATGATATTGGCTGTTTGGTTCAGTTCCTTTGATATTGGCTGATTTGGTTTCAGTTCCTCTGATATTCCTTTGTTGCTTTTCTGTCAAGTTGATCTCTCTGTTCATAGCAATTGAGTATTGAGGTCCCTCATTACAATTGTGTTAGTGCTTATTGTATTTTTTATATCTCTTAACTATTTTTATATAGTTGGATGCACTGGCATTTGGTGTATATATATATATATATTTATGATTGTTGTCTCTTCTTGGATTGTTCCCTTTATAAGTATGTAGTGTCCTTTTTGTTGTTGTTTTGTTTTGTTTTGAGACACTTTGTAGTTCAGGCTGGCCCTGAGCTCACTGTGTAGCCCAGGCAAGCCTGGAACTCAGCAATCCTCCTGCCTCTGCCTCCTGAGTACTGGGATTACAAGCGTGAGCCTCCATGCCTGGCAGTTTTGTTTTTGTTTTTCAGACAGGGTCTCGCTTTGTAGTTCAGGCTGTCTGTGAGCTCACTGTGTAGCCCGGGCAAGGCTTGAACTCAGCGATCCTCCTGCCTCTGTCTCCTGAATGCAGGAATTACAGGCGTGAGCCACCATGCTTAGCATTGTGGTATGTGATACTGATTGCTGTTGGGCGTGAGTCACCACACCTGGCATTGTTGTATATGGTTACCGGAAATTGAACTCAGGACCTTGCCCTTGCTAAGCAGGCACCAGAACCACTGAGTTAACTCTCGGGTCCTATAATGTCCTTCTTTTTGCTCTTGATCAGTCTTGGCCTAAAATACACTTTGTGTACAAGCACAATAACTGTCTCAGCTTTTTTCCAGGTTTCTATCATATGGAATATTGGTTTCCCTTTGCCTTTAAGTCTA
>PVIC010025467.1:14891-25370 GCA_004025085.1 Thryonomys swinderianus
TTTTTTTTTTTTTTTTTTTTTTTTTTTTTTTTTTTTTTTTTTTTTTTTTTTTGCAGTACTAGGATCAAACTTAGGACCTTACATTTGGCAGGCAGGCACAGAACTAATGAGCTACATCCCCAACCCAAGGTGGTTTCATTCTTTTGGGGGTTAATTATGTTGTAATCTTTGTTACCTTTTTCTAAAATGTCCTTCAGAACATTTTGGATTGCTAGTTTGGTGTGTCATGAATTGTTTCAGATGTCCTTTGTCATGGAAGTATCTTATTTCTTATTGATTTTGAAAGATAGTTTTGAGGTTATATGGATCTGAGGTAGAAGTTGGTTTATTTTAAAGTTTTAAATACTTCACACTAAGGCCTTGACTTGAGAGGTTGTGTTGAGAAGTCTGCTGTAATTCTGATGAGCTTTCCTTTATATTGATTTGTTTCTTTTCTCTAATAGCTTTTAATATTCTGTTCTTACTTTGAATTTCTGGATTCTTGACTATTACATGTCTTGGGATAGATCTTTTTTTTAATCATGGCTGATTGAAGTTCTATATGCTCCACTTATCTATATGTGAAATTCTTTTCCCATGCTTGGGAAATTTTCTCCCGTTACTTATGTGAACAGGTTTCTATATCATTTGTGCTATCTCTTGATTTTTAATTAATTCAAATCAGTCTTGTGTTACTTTTCTTTATATCATCTAGTAGCTATTGGACTTATTTTTTAATCCTTGCTATTTTAAGAAGTCTATTATTAATTAATTGGCCTATAGTATTGTTTATGACCCTTAGACAATCTCAGTATAGGCATACCTGGAAGAACAACTGATCAGAACAGTTATGTCACTTTGGCTAAAGTGGTACCTCCAGCAATAATAGCATTATACACAACCTAGAAAATGACAAACTGTCATAACTATTAATTTGCCAATTTTACCATATGAATTATGTTTGTGATTTTATAAAAACTCTAAAATAAGCTAGAAAATGTGTGTACAATAAATAGGCCCTCAATGTGATTATTTTACCCTCGGAGAAAAAAATTTAAAAGGGGGAAAATAGAGAACTACACTAAGAAGTGATTAGAAGCAAGGCTGGAGGATAAACAAAGATTATACAAACTTTGGGAAACTTGTGAAGAAGGTGGGAGGGAAAGAGAGAAGGAAGAAATAAGAACAGGATAACAACAAAAAGCTAGAAAGTGTTCACATGTGCATAACAAGAACGAAAAAGCAAGAAAAAAAGAGTAGAAGGGAAAGAAAAACTTTTATAAAAGGAAACAAAGCTCATGTATTTAGGGGGTGAAGGGTTGTAGGGAGGGCAGGGGAATGGGAAAAATTGAGAATCAAGATGTGTCATGTCCTGGTACAAACTCTTAGTGTTGAATGTGATCATAATGTAAATATAAAGTGTACCAATAAAATAATTTTTTTAAAAAGTAAAAGAAAAAATGTCTCTGCTGTCACTGGTAGACAAAATAGGCAGAGCTCAGATCTGTGTTTTTTAATCCCAGCAAGCCAATTTATGATGGTAAGTGAAGAACCCCAGCAATCCTGTACCTTTGACTCAGCCTGCTTTCTGGCTATGAGGCTAGAACCCAATTTGTTCAGAGTGCAGCAACACTCTAAGTGCCTTTTGCCAGGTTGAATTCAGCTCCTTGCTGGCTTGAACTTAGCTTTTTTGACCTCTAGCTGACTTGAACTGTGTTCCACTTCACCCTGACACTGGGTGAAACTGGATGGAGCCAGCCTACAGCTGTTCCTGAATTCCCAGCTCAGGTGGCCTCTCTCCAAGATGGTTACTGGCCAATTGCTCTCTCTTGGGGGCCATCTGAACCAGAATAACTCACCAGTCATTACACTGTGTTGTGTCCACTGCTCTGTTCTGCTGTACACTTTTCTGTGGAGGCCTCTGGGGCACCAGTTGTCATATTGCATCTGCAGGTCCTAGCTACCCCTCTCATTCACTGAGTCAGGACTCAGGAAGAAAGTACTATATGCCACCTGTTCTTTTGTTAAAGTCTTTTTTGTTCGCCCCATGGGCTTCTAGTCTCACTTCAGATCTTTGCTGAGTCCTGGCAGCCTCCTTCCCTTCTTCAACTTGCTATGTTCCAGTGTCTGGACTCCATATCTCAGAGAAGCTGTTTCTCTGCTATTCACTACTCTCATTCTCCCAGAAATCTCAGGTTATAATTTAAATACTGACTTTTGATGGATACTACTCTCAGATAACTGACCAAAGCAAATACCAATCCTCTCTGCTGAAATCCATCTTAAACCATTTTTAGTATATGTGCTGCTGAAGCGAGCACCATCTTAAACCATTTTAAACCTTAAAGAAAGACTATAAAATTCTAAGTATTTTGCCCATTTATGCTGTTATCTCCATCCAGGATATATCTTTAAGAGCAAAAACAGCCATGTATGGTAATACACATCTGTAATCCCAGCACTTGGGAGAGAGAGGCAGAAGGATCACAGCAAATTTGAGGCCAGCCTGAACTACATAGCAAGATCCTATTTTGCTAAATAAATTAATAATTAAATAACTCCATTTATTTTTTCCTTTTCTCAACCACATAGGCAAAATTACATTAATACTTTATTGGTGTACTCTTTTTAAAAAATTGAACTAGTACAGCATTTAAAGTGTTTTTATTCATCATGATATTCTTACTTCAAATTTACATATGTACCAGTGAAAATGATTTATTATATAATCAGAAATTAGCATATACTTAGGAGATCATGAAAAAGCAGAATTATATAGTATTTTCACATAACTGTGAAGCACTAATGATTCCCATCAGAGAAATCTAAAAATGAAAGTTCATAACAAATTATATAATTATGTATTCACAGATTAAGGACAATTAAGTCAAATTGAAAAGCTCTACCTACTCTTTCCACCCACATAGCCTATTCAAAATTAGGTGTGTGCTATGACTTTCTAACAGTGTCTTTAGAAATAACTAGAAATTTAGGCACAAGATAAAAGGATTGGCTTGTGAGTTTTAATTCAACTCAAAAGACATCCTAAATTCCAGTTCTCAAAATAACCCATTTCTTTCAGACAGCTACCTAGACAATACATTTCTAGTTATAGATCTTTTCCATTTTAAAACAGTATATAAAAGTAGTTTTCACAATTATTTAAACCTGAGAAGTACTGTTCCTCAGATTTCCCAAAACTCTAACTAGAATGCAAAGAAGTTGTACTTTTTTAAATAAAAGACTTATTTTTTCTACACAACCACATGAGATTATCTCATGCTTGCTTTTATATTTGATAACACCAAATCTATAATTTTACTGTGAAATGTCCATTTGTATCACTTAGTACATGTATAAAATTTATATATTGCTAATATTCCAATTAGCTGTTAGATTACTAGTTATTCCAATTAGCTTTGTCCAACCTGTATTTATACATATCTGTGAATTGCTATCATAAGTAATTCAATTTGCATAAGGCAAGTTGTACATAAATTTTTTTCAATTCAATGTCTTCAGTTTTTTACTAGTACCAGGCTCATCCTACTTACAAAAAAGTTATCAAGCATCTGTATATTGTTATACCTTGGTCCTTTTAAAATAAATCCACAACTAGCAAAAAGCCTTTCTCTATAAATTAAAAATGCTTTAGAACTGTCACTTCTGCTGTTCTGTGACAGGAGTGAAAATGCTGTGTATGGCTTACCGTATAATAAGGTAGAAGTTATGTAGCCGTCTTTCCTAATGCTTCTTAGATGGCATCTGGTAGATCTTTTGGGTAATTAGTATCTTTTTTACTTCTAAAACAGCTGTCCAGAGGTGACTAGAAGGAATAGGAAAACATATGGCCTATATTCCAACAAAGTCTGCCCACTGCGTTCCTGTGGGGTTCATCACTCTGTTCCAGCTCTGTTGATATTCTCTAGTTGTTTTTAGTTAATTCCTGTATTTTTGCTTGGTATTCTTACATGCTTACCTAAAAGTAGACACTCAGTCCCATTGCCCCAGTCATTCATTTTCCTTTATCCTTAATCCCTGTAAAGACCTTCCAAGAAACAGATGGGTAGGTAGCACCTCTATCTAAAACTTCATCTGTGAATGTCTGCTTCTTTCCAGAGCTCACCACAGAATCCATCCCTGGTGATTTCAAGTTGTTGCTTGTTTCCCATTGAGTTCATTTGCAGTTAGCGAAGTCTTTGACCAGACATCATTTGCATCCTAACTACCGCCACTCCCTTTCTTTAAAGTGCTGAAATGTATCATGGGAATATAATTCTCATTCCAAACAAAGGGCAATGAAAAATCTGGAGGCAAATGATCTTTACTCAACAAATAAGGCTAGGAGAGAAAAAAACCCTATTACATCAGACCTATCAGCTAAATGCAATGTATGAACCTTTTTAAGATTTTGATTTAAACAAATCACTTATAAAAAAGATATTGAAGAAATCAGGAAAAGTCTAATAATGACTGTATATTAGATGATATTAAGAAATTATTGTCTCAGGCATGATAATGATGTGTGATTTTTTTTTAAAATGTCCGATTTTTTAGAAACAATGTGCCCTTGCTTTGGAACAAAGAAAAGATTTTTTTTTTTTTACCTAGATCAGGTTAATAGGAACCTATAATATAATTAACATGCTGTTTTCAATCTGA
Organism: Thryonomys swinderianus; assembly: GCA_004025085.1. Classification (NCBI taxonomy): domain Eukaryota; kingdom Metazoa; phylum Chordata; class Mammalia; order Rodentia; family Thryonomyidae; genus Thryonomys; species Thryonomys swinderianus. The sequence goes on from PVIC010025467.1 coordinate 19,533, forward strand.
AACCAAATAATCATTTCATTAACATATCTATAATTCTTTTTTAATAAATTACTCAAAACAAAAGCAACCTATACTATTTGCTCCAAAACCTCTGTTAAACCATTGTAAAAGGTATAATTTAATGACTTGTGATGATCAAACGTGATTGAATGTGCTAACATGTTCAGGTTTTAATAAAGCAATCTCCAAATACAGATTATTCTAGAGATGCTAAGAAGCAGATGTTCTGATCTTGTGATTTACATGATTCAACAACAATGAATTTAAACAGATTTCCAAATGCACAACTGTCAAATTCATAAAAAGTAGAAAAAATTTCAAGTAGAAGTTTCATCTTCTTGAACAGAAGTGACTTAAAAAATCTAAAATTTGCTGTTCATGTTTTATTTCTTAAGTGTTAACTTTTGATAAGAACCAAGTACTTTAATTTCATTCATAGGTGTTCCTGTTGGGTTAAATGATAACTCTGAAACTGCTATGAGTTAATAGTACTATTAGTCCTGAAGAAAATGTAAAAAAATGTATTATACCAATATTATAGAATTCATTAAAATCAACTTGATTTACTAAAGTAATACACTATAGAATGGTTGAGCTCCAACACAAAAATTAGATCTCAATTTTAATCTTAGCCATCATTTAGTAGTTGTTTGCTCTCACCTAGATTTTTTTTTTTTTTTTTAAGTTCAGGCTGGTCCTGAGCTCATTATGTTGCCCAGGCAAGCCTCGAACTCAGTAATCCTCCTGTCTCTGCCTCCTGAGTGCTGGGATTACAGGCATGAGCCACCACACCCAGCTCACCTAGACTTCTTCAACATCTGTAAAAAAGAATTTTAAGAAATACCTACTCCATTGTATTATAAGAGTTTTAAAACTCAAGAAGTATGAACTATTATTATTGATTACTATCTTTTGGGAATATTGTTTGACACAATATCACTAACTGTATTTCACGGCATTCAAGGGAATAAAATTATACTCAGACTAAATCCTCCATCAACCTTTTGGTGATAGCAAAGCTTTTGTAACAACCGGCCTGATTCTGAGAATTATAGAGGATGCCTAAACAGGCATAATTTCAGGCTATTTAATAATCTATACAACTCATAATATGAAAATACCAGAATCTCACATGAGATGAGAAAATGAAAGTCACTTTCTCAACATCCAGGAGATGACTCAGTTTCAAAGTTAGATTTTCCCTTCAAGTAAATCTCCCAACATAGCTCCTGTTACAATATGTGGTGTTGATACCATAATCCCCTCTTGTCAAACTTCCTTCCTTCTCTCTCTTTATTTTAAATTTTTGAAACTAGGTTTTATTATGTAGTCCAGGCTATCCTTGAACTCATTGTGTAGCCCAGGATGGCCTCAAGCACATAGCAATCTTCCTCCTGCCTCTTCCTTTCAAGTGCTAGGATTAAAAGCATGCATCACCACACCTGGCAAATTTATTTCTTAGTATTAGAAAGTCACAGGTAAAGCAAAACTACCCTTTTAAGAATAATACACTAATGACATAGAGGTCTGCCCAGAAGAAAGTGTGGCCTACAATCATTCAGATCACAGACTTTAAAGACAATTGACCAACTTTATTACAACCAGCCCTCAGGAATGAATTGAGTTTGTAAGTCAAGGGTCCATGTTGGCTTTTTTCTTGAGCAGCATGATTAATGGTGGTACCATTGTTAACATTGGGAAGGGAACAGGTTTTGTCAAGGAACAAATCAATTGTTTTGTTGAGGGTGTGCTCAATCTGTGATACCTGTGAAATACTTAAAAAGATTAATCACATAGGAAGTTTCCTAAATGATCTTCTACTCTGGGATGAAAAGTGAACCACTACTCCCATTTTTATGCCTTTCATACATCTGGGCTCTGCACTACTGCCTGGGCTGTCATTAATTTTAATACCTACATTTGATCATGTCACAACCCTGCTTAAAATATCTAAAAAACTTTCTGTAAATCCAAAATTCCTAATATAATTTGTAAATGTGTCCCCTGTCCATGTTTCTTCTCTTTCCACCCCTCAACCTTCATAGTGTATGTGCTGACTTCCATGACCATCAATGTCCCATGTTTTACCATGTGTTGGGAACTGTGATTCATACATTAATTACATATTTTTCATATCATTAATGCCTACTCATTCTTTAGTGCATATAGCACTACCTTGAAATGCCTTACTAGAATTAAATTATCCCACAGAATATGGAATAATTATATTTACCAGTTAAGGATCATGTTTTGCTGCATGGAACAGAGACCCAGTGATGATGTTTTGTCTAGACAGGGGAAAGCAATTGTGTTGCTCCATAGTTTCTATTGCCAGCAATACAATAAGCAGATGAACTTATAAAGGCTTTATTTTGATTCATGGTTGTAAAAGTCCAAGGTCAAGGGGTCATGTCTGGTGATTACATCTGATGATGATCTTTTTGCTGACATAGTTCCAAGGTGGCACAGGGTATCAAATGAGAATAGATAGGAAGTATGCATATGTATAGGTGTGTGTGTGTGTGTATACATGGATATGTTTGATTTCTCTTGTAAAGTCACTAAGATTTAATAATAACATTATCTAATCCTAATCACTTCCCAAAGACTGTATTTTTGATACTATAGTGATGTTCACAATCAATCACATTATAATAAAATGGCTTAAAGTTAAAAAACTAAGTGCAGTGCTCGCTTTGGCAGCACATATACTAAAAAACTAAGTGAAAAATTTTAAAGCTAAACAAAAGTGACTTTTATGTAGAAGAAAACATTGATAAGACTTCACACATTTTCATGCAGAAACACTGTAGATCAAAAGGGAATGATATGACATAGGATGGTTAAAGATTTTCTCAGACAAAGAAAAACAATTTATTATCACATGATACGCCTTACAAAAACTGCTAAAGGACTTTATTTAGGTTGAAAGGAAAGGTTAATAGCCAAAAAGCATAAAAGAACATAAAATCCATTGGTAAATGTAAATGTGTTCAAAACCACAAAATACTGTATTACCCTAAAAACAATGGGTAAATCCGTTTTATTCTGGTATAAAAGGCAGAAGTATTAAAATAACTAAAAGTGTGACAAAACACACAATCCAAATAGATTGTGACAATGATAACAAAAGTATATGTGGGCAAAGAAGCTAAAGTGTAGATTTGTATTTGATAAAACTTGGCTCCTGTTAGCTTAAAATAGACTTAAAAATGTAAGATATTTTTGTAAGACCCAAAATAAGCATACATAAACACACAAAATATCTGTAGAATCTACAGGAGAGAAAAGGAAAAGGATACCAGTGTGCATGTATGCATGGGTGTGCATACCTATGCACACAAAGTCAATAAGACAAAGGAATACAAAGAGATTAAATGTTTATAAGAGGCTCACTTTACATTAAAAGATGAAATATAAATTTTAAGTGAAAAGGCAGAAAAAGATATCCATGCAGATTATAAACAAAAGAGAGCAAGAGCCGGGCGTGGTGGCTCACGCCTATAATCCCAGCACTCGGGAGGCAGAGACAGGAGGATTGCTGAGTTCGAGGCTTGCCTGGGCTACACAGTGAGCTCAGAGCCAGCCTGAATTACAAAGCGAGACCCTGTCTCAAAAAAAAAAAAAAAGAGCAAGATGGGCTATTATTCTGGACAAAAATAGTCTGTAGGCTAAAAAAAAAGCTATCATATGAGACAAAGAAGTACTTTTTCCAATGATGAGACAATCTACCAGGACTATTCAATAGTTTTAAATGCACAAGAGATAGTCAAAATATATGGCAAATGTTTAAGTTAAGAAGTATTATAGTAAAAGGTACATTGCCAGGCCAGAGATTTAGCTCAGTGGTTCCGGTGCCTGCCTCGTAAGCGCAAGGTCCTCAGTTCAATCCACAGTAACCACATACAATGCTGGGTGTGGTGACTCATGCCCACCAGCAATCAATACCACATACCACAGTGTCGGGCGGGGTGGCTCATGCCTGTAATCCCAGCACTTGGGAGGCAAAGTCAGGAGGATTGCTGAGTTTGAGGCTTGCCTGGGCTACATCACGAACTCAGGGCCAGCCTGAGCTACAAAGTGAGACCCTGTCTCAAAAAAAAGAGATACATTGCCATTAGTCATCCTCAAAATACTCCCTCCCCACTTCTAACACACTTATTATTCCTACTACTTTCTAAAGCAGTTCTAGAAGTTCTAACTTGTTGTTCAGAGAGTTATTCTGATTGAAATGAAAGGTTACTAAGCCAAATGGCATAAAAATATGAAACCCACAGGCTGGAGATTTAGCTCAGTGGTTCCGGTGCCTGCCTCACAAGCACAAGGTCCTGAGTTCGATCCCGGTAACCACATAGAATGCTGGGCGTGGTGACTCATGCCCACCAGCAATCAATACCACATACCACAGTGCTGGGCGTGGTGGCTCACGCCTGTAATCCCAGTACTCGGGAGGGGCAGAGACAGGAGGATTGCTGAGTTCGCAGCGGCTTGCCTGGGCTACATAGTGAGCTCAGGGCCAGCCTGAACTACAAAGCTAGACCCTGTCTCAAAAAAAGAAAAAAAACCCATTGGTAAATGTAAACTTGTATAAAAACACAAAATACTGTATTTTTGTAACAGTGGTGGACAAATAAATTTTATTCTGGTATAAAACCCAAAAGGCAGAAATGTTAAAATAACTTTTAAAAATATGAAAAGAAAGCACAAATACTGTCACAACAACAACAAAATATATTGCAAGATACGATCAAACATAGTGAATGCTGTTGCCAAGTCCCATCTAGTGGTAAAGCAGGCTTGCAAAAAACAAATTCACGATGTATCCTCTTCCACCTTATCTGACATCCAGATTTGGCACCACATGACTTCTGGCTCTTACCAAAGGTCAAAATGATGATGAAGGTAAACATTTTGAATTGATTCAAAACATTGAGGCAGCCATGGCAACACAACTAAAAATATTCATGAAAGGAGAATTCCAGAACTGCTTCAGAAAGGGATAAGAATGATGTGATAAGTGTGTTTCAACCAAGAGGAAGCATAGTACTTTGAAGCAGATCCATGGTGATATGTCTTTTTACTATAATAAGTTTTAAAAATGTAAATATTCACCATATTTTTCAATCACATCTTGTACAAGCATCCAGTATCAGAGAACCAAAACATATAAAGCAAATTTTGACTGATCTGAAGAAAGAAGTATATTACAACAATATATTAGTAGGATATTTCAGAACCTCACTTTTAAGATAATACTTGAAATGTCCAAACAGAAGACTAACACAAAAACAGAGGGTTTGAACCACAATTTAGACAAAAAAAAAAGCCACAAAAATATCTCAACAGGTTCATAAAAAGTGTCTCACAATTCAACATGATAAAAACTTTTAATACGCTGGGAATTGGAGGAAGTAACTTCAGCATAATAGAGGCACATATAAAAAGTCCATAGCTAACACCATACTCAACATAAAAAATTTGAAAGCTTTTCTTCTAAGACCAAGAAAAGCCAGGGGTCCCTGTTTCTTTTCAACATAATAATTCTATACATTAAAAACTGTCTGAAAAGGAAATTAGGAAAACAACCTTACTTACATTAACACAAAGAAAAATAATACCTAGTATTAACCTTGCCAGAATTTTTTTTTTTTTTTTTTTTTTTTGCTTTTTGGAGACAGGGTCTTGCTTTGTAGTTCAGGCTGGCCCTGAGCTCACTATGGTGCCCAGGCAAGCCGCTGCGAACTCAGCAATCCTCCCATCTCTGCCTCCCGAGTGCTGGGATTACAGGCGTGAGCCACCACGCCCAGCATTATATGTGGTAACCGGGGATCGAACTCA
>PVIC010025468.1:0-25234 GCA_004025085.1 Thryonomys swinderianus
CACGCCCACCAACAATCAACACCGCATACCACAGTGCCGGGCGTGGTGGCTCACGCCTGTCATCCCAGCACTCGGGAGGCAGAGACAGGAGGATTGCTGAGTTCGCGGCGGCTTGCCTGGGCACCATAGTGAGCTCAGGGCCAGCCTGAACTACAACGCGAGACCCTGTCTCAAAAAGCAAAAAAAAAAAAAAAAAAAAACTTTACATTGAAAACTAATAGTACTCTGAAAAAAGAATTTGGTGAGGGAATTAGCTCAGTGTTTGTAACTCCTGACTCAAGTGCAAGATCCTGAGTTCATTCTCTGGTACCAAAAAAAAAAGATCAAAGAGGATATCAGAAAATGGAAGCATATGCTTTGTTATTGGATAGGAAGAACCAATATAGTGAAAATGACCATACTTGCAAAATTGTTATATAGATTTAATCCAATCCCAATCAAAATAACAATAGCATACCTCACAGAACTAGAGAAAACAATACTAAAATTCATTTGGAGCCTGAAGAGACCTAGACTAAGAAAGAAAGTTCTGAGACCAAGAGCATCACAATCCCAGACTTGAAATTATACTACAAAGCTACTATGATTAAAAAAAAACACCATGCTGCTGGCAAAACAACAACAACAAAACAGTCCCAAAGATCAATGGAACGGATTAGAAGATGCAAAAACAATTTAAACACTGAGACACCTTCTCATTAACAAAGGTACCAGATACTTTCACTGGAAGAAAGACAGCCTCTTTAATAAATGGTGCTGGAAAACCAGTTTTGCACATGATGGAGATTATAACTAGACCCTTACTTCTCATCATCCACTAAACTAAAGCAAAATGAATCAAAGGTATAAATATTAGAACAGACACTAAATCTGGGACCAGGGATGTAGCTCAGTGGTACAGCACCTGCCTGGCAAGCATAAGGCCCTGAGTTTCATTCCTGGTACCAAAAGAAAAGAAAGGAAAAGTAATACTATATCTTCTGGAAGATAAAATAGGTAGAACTCTGGTTTGTTTTGTTTTGTTTTAATTTGAATCTATTGGTATATATACACATCATGATCATACACAATATTGAGAATTTGTACTAGTATATGACACAATTTAATTCTAATTTTTTCCCATTCCCCCACCCGCCCTACAACCCCCCTCAGTTGATTTTTTTTGAGGCAGGGTCTCACTATGCAGTTCAGGCTGGGCTTTTTTTTTTTTTTTTTGGTATAGGTAAAGACTTTATGTACAAAACCTTGATCACATGAAATATTATAAAGAATAAGCTACTGAAATCACATCATATTGAAAAGCTTTTGCACAGCAAAAGAAATCACCAACAGAGTGAAGAGACAACCCACAGATGGGAAGAATATTTGCCAGCTGTTCCTCAGAGGAGTAGTATCTAGAATATATAAAGAACTCAAAAAGAAATCAGATTTAAATACCCAGTCCAAAAATGGGCCTCTGAAATGAATAGAAACTTCTCAAAGAAGTAGAAACAGCAAATAAATATATGAAGAAATGTTCAACATCACTGGTCATTCATGAGATGCAAATTAAACAATGCTGAGATTCTGTCTCACTCCAGAAAGAATGGCTGCTATCAAGAAATCAACTGACAATAAATGCTGGCGGGGTTGTAGGGGGAAACCAATCTTTCTCCACCGTTGGTAGGAATGTAGACTGGTGTGATCCCCATGAAAATCAGTATGGAGGTTCCTCAAAAAATTAAAACTAAGAATTCCATTTGATCCAGCTATTCTTGTCTTAGTATCTTCCTGAAAGAAAAGCATATCACAGCAATGTATGCACATCCGTGTTTATAGCAGCACAATGTATAATAGCTAAATCTTGGTAACAGCCCAATGCCCATCAACTAATGAATAGATAAAGAAGATGTGGGGGGCTTTGTTTGTTTGTTTTCTCCTAGGTTTTTTGTTTGTTTTTTTTGTTTTGTTTTGGACAGGGTCTTGCTTTGTAGTCCAGGCTGGCCCTGAACTCACTGTGTAGCCTGGGTAGCCTCAAACTCACAGCAGTCCTCCTGCCTTTACCTCCCAAGTGCTGGGGTTACAGTCGTGAGCCATCACACCCAGCAGAAGATGTGGGTTTTTACTATAATGGATTACTACTCTGCCATAAAGAAGGATAAGCTTGAGACATTTATATAAGTCCTGCACACTAGCCAGTTGTGCCACTGGAGCTCCACTGAGATATTTATAGCAATGTGGATGGACGAGAATATACTCTTAAATGAAATAAACCAGCCATACATGTTTAAATATTGTGTTTTCTTTGGTATAAGAATCAAAAGATAATAGATATTGTGAAATAGAATATAAGAGTTCAAATGAGAAGAGGGACGAGGGAAGGTCAGGGGGAAAGGACGGAAGGGGAAAGATGGAAACAAAGCTTTTTGTAAATAAGGGTATTTGGGGTGGAAGGGAGGTGGGAGAATTAGAGGAAAAAAAGCATCAGGATATGTCATGTACAGCTACAAATTCCCTAAGTTGAATGTAATCATTATGTATATCTAAAATGTACCAATAGTACTAATATTTTTTAAAAAATAAAATTCTTTAAGTCAATAGGGAAATCTCAGAGGTAAAAATTAAATGTAACAATGGAAATGTGAACTGAGCATTAAAGTCAACTTTTGCTTTGAGGACATTTATGGAATCAGGGTTCTCTTGAACATAGACTTTTAATGGCTGCATTTGTGTATGGGACAAGAGGCAAAAATCTGTACCTTTGCAAAGCACTCTAATAGAGCACGTGCACACACATCTACTCTAAAATGACCACTGGCCCCAAGATGAGCCACTTTGTAACAATAAAAGACCTAAATTGATCTTTCAAAATGGTTTTCTATTCACTTGACCAGAAACCCCGATAAAATCAAGTAAATCAAGAAAGGATCTTTGTTTATTCTAGGAGCATTCATGAAACTGCCTAGGTCATCAAGGGGATGCATATCCAAAAGGCCACCAAGTATCTGGGGATATTTAAAGAAGTATTGTCTTCCTCAGGAAATTAGGATTAGAGGTCCCATTTGACCCTGCTATTCCCCTGCTAGGGGTATACGTGAAACAATTAAAAGATTCATATCACAGTGACATATGTGCACACATGTTTATAGCAGCTCAGTTTGTGATAGCTAAATCTTGGGAATAACCCAAATGCCCATCAACTGGAGACTGGATAAAGATGTGGGGTTTAAAAAAAAAAAAGGAATATTTCTCTGCTATAAAGAATGATAAAGTTGATGCTGGGCATGGTGGCCCATGCTTATAATCCCAGCACTCGGGAGGCAGAGACAGGAGGATTGCTGAGTTTGAGGCTTGCATGGGCTACATAGTGAGCTCCAGGCCAGCCTGAACTACAAAGCGAGACCCTGTCTCAAAAAAAAAAAAAAAATGATAAGTTTGAGTTATTCATACTCAAATGGACATACCTTGAGGACATACTCATAAGTGAAATATATTGGTCACAGATGTGTAAATATTGTATCTTTTCTCTAGCACAAGAAATTGAAAATGTAAATAAGTCCTAGAATGTATGGTAGACACTGTAAAATAGAAAATATCCTAAGGGAAATGGGGGGTAGGGATATGTAACAAGGGGAAAGAAAAAATTGTGATGGTGGAAAAAGGGGAACTCATGTATATAGGGGTTGTAGGGTGGGTAGGGGAATGGGGAAAAAATGAGAAATCATATATTGGTACAAATTCTCAATGTTGAGTGTGATCATGATGTATATATAAAATGTATCTATTTCACAATAAAAATTTTTTTAAGTATTGTCTAAGCCAGATGCAGTTAATAAATAAGTAGAAGCACTTTTGGCATTGCAAAGTTAATTTGGTAGCACTGTTCTGACATTCCAGCCCTGTGTTGCTAGGTATTCTGGTCCAGATAGTGGGGCCAGAATAGGGTCAGTGGCTCTGAATTTTTGCTGCACATACAAAGTCATGCTGAGCTTAGAAATAGACCCGTGGGTCTTTGAACACATCCAGGAGGACAGAACACCCAAAAGGCTCTGCAGCTCTCACTGCTCCTGGCTGGATTAACGCACACAGGAGCTCCCACAGCACTTGAAGACGACTCCTACTGAGAAGGGACAGACTGTTTCTAAACCAGAAGAGTGGATGCACAGAAGAAAAGATCTCCCAGAAGAAACTGGAGAAACAAACCCTCAGGTCTTGAGAATTAATTCAGCACAAAATAAATTGTGCATAAAAGTATTTTGTTTTAGGATTTGAGGACTTAGTGCTTCCAACGAATGCCTGGTAAGTGCAAGGTCCCAAGTTTGATCCCCAGTAACCACATATAACAGTGCCAGGTGTGTTGACTCACACCCGTAACTTCAGCACTTGGGAGGCAGAGGCAGGAGGATTGCTGAGTTCAAGGCTTGCCTGGGCTACATAGTGAGCTCAGGGCCAGCCTGAACTACAAAGCCAGACCCTGTCCCAAAAGAGAAAAAAGTGTTTTGTTTTGTCTTTTAACTGAAGTCTGTATTTTGTTTGGATTTCCTTAGTTTTTAATGTCCTGTTCAGGAGCCCATAAGGACCATATCACATTGGGTCATCTTAGCCTCTTCAGCTCTTCTTGATTGTGACTGGTTCTCAGACCTTCCTTGTTTTTGGTGACCTTCACAATTTTTTTTTTTTTTTGAGACAGGGTCTTGCTTTATAGTTCAGGCTGGCCCTGAGCTCACTATGTAGCCCAGGCAAGCCTTGAACTCAGCAATCCTCTCTCTGCCTCCCAAGTGCTGGGATTACAGGCGTGAGCCACCACACCCAGCGACCTTCACAATTTTGAAAATCTGCCGCTGCAAGTCTAGGCTGGGAAGATTGACTTGAGTTTCAAGCATCCTGAAGAGAAGATGGGGGTGGGGCCGGGGGATTTAGCCTAGTGGTTCTGGTGTCTGCATCACAAGCACAAGGTCCCAAGTTCGATCCCCTGTGATCACATACCACACTGCCAGGGATGGTGGCTCACACCTGTAATCCCAGCACTTGAGAGGCAGAGGCAGGGGGATTGCTGTGAGTTTGAGGCTTGCCTGGGCTACATAGTGAGCTCAGGGCCAGCCTGAGCTACAAAGTGAGACCCTGTCTCAAAAAGAAAAGACGGGCCAGGAGAATATCTAACATGCCTTAACTATCTTAGCAATATGGGGGGGGCAATGCTGAAAAACTCCTTTATTATATACAAAAGCACACAAGGCCGGCAAATTGCCAAAAATGGCACATAAATGTTCTTTTAAAAAGCTCAGCTTGTGCTTACTAATTCTCATGGAGAATTCTTTTTTTTTTTTTTTTTTTTTTTTTTTTTTTTTGCTTTTTTGGAGACAGGGTCTCGCTTTGTAGTTCAGGCTGGCCCTGAGCTCACTATGGTGCCCAGGCAAGCCGCCGTGAACTCAGCAATCCTCCTGTCTCTGCCTCCTGAGTGCTGGGATTACAGGCATGAGCCACCACGCCCAGCATTATATGTGGTAACTGGGGATCGAACTCAGGTCCTTGCGCTTGCAAGGCAGGTGCTGGAACCACTGTGCTAACCCTCCGGCCCTCATGGAGAATTCTTTTCCTTCAACAAGTGTCAGAGTTTGTGGAAGGAAATTTCCTTTGCTCTGGAGGTGCTATGATAAAACTTACTAACTTAAAATTACTGTATTGGCTGAAATTCTTTTGGATATATTCAAGAGAGTTGAAAACATCCACAAAAACTTGTACACAAATACTTGTAAGAACATCATTGCTAGTAAGTTAAAAAGTACAGACGGGGAATTAACTGGTACTGTGCCTACCTTAGAAACGCAAGGGCCCGAGTTCAATCCCCAGTACCCCCCAAAAATGTACAGACAATATATATATGTTCATGAGCTAATGGATGGATAAAGAAAAGGTGGTATATAGGGGCCGGAGATTTAGCTCAGTGGTTTCAGCACCTACCTAGCAAGTGCAAGGTCCCTGGTTCAATCCCCAGAACCACATACAACAGTACCAGGCATGTTGATTCACAACTACCAGCAATCAGTACCACATACCACACTGCAAGGCATGGTGGCTCATGCCTGTCATCCCAGCATTCAGGAGGCAGAGGCAGGAGGACTGCTGAATTCAAGGATTGCCTGAGCTACATAGTGAGCCTAGGGCCAGCGTGAACTATAAAGCTAGACCCTGCCTCAAGAAAGAAAAGGTGGTATATCCTTACCATAGGATGATCCTAAGTCAGGTGTCCTGGTGCACACCTGTAATCCCAGCATTTGCAAGGCTGAGGCAGGAGAATCACTGCAAGTTTCAGGTCTGCTTGAGTTACACGGTGTGTTCAAGGCCAGCTTGAACTACATAGCAAGACTCTCAAAAAAAAAAAAAGGATGTTATTTTGTATGAAAAGGAATGAAGTACTGAATACTACATGGGTTAGCCATGGAAAATGGTATGCTAAATGAAAAGCAAGACTTACAGCAGCATGTTTCACAGCACCACTAGTAAGACTCAGGAGACAGCCTAGATGCCCTTAAGTGTACAAATGGAAGAGAATGTGGCATACATACATACACTGTAGAATTTTATTCAGATGTAAAGGATGGATTCTTATCATCTATAGGGAAATGGATGTGTGTGTATGAAAATGACCATAATGCTAGGTGAAATAGAAAGTTAAACATCACATGATTTCTCTCATATAAGAAACCCAATTATAAATACACTAAAGGGTAAAGTAAAGGTAGACCTTGGAAAGGGAATGGTAGTTAAGAGCAAAAGGGAGACTTGTAAGGATCAAGATAGATCTAGCTATAAGTACCGATACCAGTTCTTTAAAAAAGATTCTAAAGGCCACACAATGCATGATTTATGTATATGGAATGCCTAGAATAGGCAAAACTTCAGGAACAGAAAATATCAAGGGTCATCAGGTGGTGGGTGTAAGAGTAAGTCTGGTTAACTGCTACCACGTATACTTTTTACCCCCTTTGGAAATGAGTTTTCATTTTGTATTCCAGGCAGACCTTGAACTCTGTGTAGACCAGTTTGGCCTCAAGTATGTGGCGATCCTCCTGCCTTAGCCTCCACAATGCTGGGATTACAGGTGTGCACCACCACACCTGGCCACATTTTCTTTTTTAGGTTATGAAAGTATTTTTATTTTAGATAGTGGTGATCATAAATAACCTCGCGATTACTCTAAGAAACCACCAAATTGTGTATGTTAAATATGTGACTTAGGATATATTGTCCTTGGAGAATGATACTGGTGGGGAATGTGTAAGTGAATTTAAGAAGATCTTGTCATAGCATAAAGTAACAAAAAAAGGAAACAAAATGGAATTGTTATACCAAGTTTTAGTCTGAATTAAAATCTCTAGGGACTTTGTATTGTTTGGGGGAAGAGCAAAACTGTTGGTTTACTTCATAAGTTTAGTGTGCTCATTAAAATTTTTGACAACTCCCGAAGCAAAGAGTGTATAATTTCCAAGTCAGGAGAGGGGAATAGAACGTAGCTGGGCTGGGGATTTAGCTCAAGTGCCTGCCTTGGGAGCACAAGGGCCTAAGTTTGATCCCCAGTACTGCAACCAAAAAAAAAAAAAAAATGAATGTAGCTCATAGCAGCATTTCTGCCTAGCATGTACGAGCCCTGGGTTCTAGCTTTAGCTTTGCAAAATGAAAAATTAAAAAAATTTACAAAAAAAGAAGAAACTAAGAAAGTGGCACACAGAAGCTGTAAAATGAGGTACTAGGTCTACTAAACCCAAATATATCATTTCCAGTAATCCTATTAATAGACTAAATTTTATAAAGTTGAAGATTGACAGCCTAGTAAAGAAAACCTAGTATATATTGTTCACATAAAACTCATTTCTTACTACAGAAAAATTGAGATTAAAGAATGGGAAGAGTAGAGTTGGGAAACCAATCTGTACTTTTTTTTTTAAGAGCATGTGAAAATTTATTTATTTCTCTTTTCAGGTTAAAGAAGAAAGAATTTAGTTTAGAAGAAATATATACCAACAAAAACTATAAGTCTCCTCCTGCAAATAGGTAGGTATATGTGGCTGGGAAATGAAAGATAGGGAAAAATTGTGTAATTGTTGATGTTAAATTAGACCTTTCACTTCAAAAAGTGTATGTTGCGCTGGGTGTGGTGGCTCACGCCTGTAATCCCAGCACTCGGGAGGCAGAGACAGGAGGATTGCTGAGTTCGAGGCTTGCCTGGGCTACATAGTGAGCTCAGGGCCAGCCTGAACTACAAAGCGAGACCCAGTCTCAAAAAAAAAAAAATTTTTTTTTGAAAGAAAAAAAAAAGTGTATGTTGCATTCTGTGAATACTGGTTTTCAGTATAACGAGATTTAGGGTTCTTAACTGCCGGCACCTGACTCAGACAGTCCATGATAGGACAGAAGTATGCATGGGGTTATGTGAACACAGAAAATCTCATTTTAGCTTGTATTTGTGTTTTCGCCAGATATCCTGGCTGTTATTTTTAGTCTTATAATCACTGACCCTTAAATATGATTCCAAACCAAAGGTCTGAATTCAGTTCAAATTGATGACATTTTCAAATGCCTGTTTTGTTAATTCCATCTTGTTTCCTTTTTTACTCTATGCTGTGACAAGATACTCTGAGTTCACTTATACGTTCCTCCTAGAACAAAAAGAGTTTTAGAATTTTGTCCTAAGATTTTATTTTTTCAGCATTCCTAAGTAATAGGAAAGGGTTGGAAACAAGCTAACATATCTATTTCTTAAGTTCTTCTTAAATTTTGGTCCATCCTTATAAAAGAAGACACTCTACAGCCATTAAATTAATCAGAACCCTTTGTACAAATTACAACATGCTTACAAATTATTGAGAAGCAGGCCATGGTTACATAGGCCTGTAATCCCAGCACTGGGAGGCTGAGGTAGGAAGATGGCCACGAGTTCGAGGCCAGTCTGGGGTATATAGTGAGTTTGAGGCTACCCTGCATTATGTACTAAGACCCTGTCTAAGAAAAAAAGGTATGATAGGTTAAGAGAAGCCCAGTGTAAAGAGCAGTGTATAGAGTTTGCTACTACTTGAGATAACTACTATGAATTAGTAAATTGTTTGTTTGTTGTTTTTTTTTTTTTTTTTTTTTGCGGTACCAGGGATCGAACTCAGGCCCTTGTGCTTCCAAAGTTAGCACAGTAACACTTGAGCTAAATCTCCGGCCCTCATGAGTTAGTAAATTGTAGACTAAATTCAGCCAGAAACTGTTTGCTTGCTTGCTTCGGTAAGGGGATTAATGAAAGAGCCTTTGTAATACTGAGGTACATCTTTAGTCCTTTTCATTTCTTTTTGAAAGAGGGTTTTACTGGCCTGAGACTTGGAGTCCTCCTGCCTCCATTTTCCAGATAGCTAGGACTATGGGGCTGAACCACCACACCTGGAATGTTTTTTGGTTTTGAGGTAAGAGTTTTGTTGTGTCCCGTAGGGCAGCCTCAAACTCTTGATCTCTGCATTTCAGTCTCCCTAATGGCTAGGAATCATCTGGTCTTCATGTGTTATCCCTAATGATCCGGAGCTTCTAGGCTCAAGGGACCCACCTGCTTGATTTTTGCAATTCGCTAGATTTACAGACACAAACCACCATGGCTGGCTTTCCTTTGGGGGGGGGTTGGTTATTTTTTATTTTTATGCCCTGTTGGAGGGTGGTCAATCCTCCAACTGACCAGAAATGGACATGGCAAAGGCTAAAGAGAAAAAAAGACAGCAGTAGTGGTAGTTGTGTAGTTTTAAAATATATGGAGGGCCAAGGGATCAGTGCCTTGGAGATGGCAAAGACTCTCCGAGCTAACCACTGTTTATTGGGTATGCACAATAATTGCAGGGAGCATCTGGTGACATAGGGGATGGTGTAATCCTGTGTCAATGCATTGTGGATTTTATGCTGGTGAATCCTGGTCACAGGTTCTTAATGATGAGAGGCCTGTAAGAGAGGTTTCTTACAATAGGTGGGAGGAGCTGAGCTGATAAGGAATTGGTCCTCCCTAGGTGAAGTCTTTCTCTTACTATGTTCTCAAGGAACCAAGATGTCTCCAGCTGATGTGATCTCGCCATTGAGTATCACAGCCTCACAAGACCTTTGAGGTCTCAGCTGTGACCAGAGGCAAAAATGGAGTTATATTTCTGGCCTGTTGGCAAGAAAACTAGGCCTAATCATAATTTAATTGTGAAATGGTTTTTCCCAAAAGTTATGTAGAATTGCCCCCAACAACGTCCTATAAGCACATAGTGATTTTTACACTTCTGGTTGCTTAAAAAGGCAGGGGCAGGAAAAAATTTATAATCAAGACCCATGTGGCTCATAAAATTTAAAGCATTTTATGCCGGCCTGGTGGCTCAAGCCTGTAGTCCCAGCACTCAGGAGGCAGAGGCAGGAGGATTACTGAGTTCCAGGCTTGCCTGGGCTACATAATGAGCTCAGGGCCAGCCTGAACTACAAAGCGAGACTCTGTCTCAAAAAAAAAAAAAATTTAAAGCATTTACTATCCTTTCTATAAAGGGGTAGTCCATAACAATGTCACTTGCATGTGTCTACATATTCAGTGACTTTGAAGAGGATACACAAAAAAATGTGTTACTCATGTTACAGCAGGAATAGTGCTACCTCTGCTCTGTACACCGCATCCAATTGGGATTTTTGTTCGTTTTGTACACAATAACACATTTCATCAACAGTCGAGAAGGACTTGTTAATATAAGTTTTTGGTGAGCTGTGTGAGTGACTCTGTCACAATTTTGTTTTGTGTTCTAACCTCAGGTGTTTAGAGACCATCTTTGAGGAGCCCAAGGAACGAAATGGTACACTGATCTCAGTCAGCCAACAGAAAAGGAAGCGAGTTCTAGAATTTCAGGATTTTACAGTCCCGCGAAAGAGGAGAGCTCGAGGTAAAGTCAAGTTGGGTGGCAGCTTTACCAGGGCACAGAAGGCAGCTCTGCAGAGTCGAGAACTGGATGCTCTTTTAATACAGAAACTGATGGAACTGGAGACCTTCTTTGCCAAAGAAGAGGAACAAGAGCAGTCGTCGGGCTGTTGAGAAGCAGTTGGTTGAAGGTCTCAATCTTGGAGCTTTCCAGACCTCCCTGAAAGAGGTTGCCTAGTTTTGCCCTATGCCCAGACTATTCAAGATGCCCAGTCCAAGAATTTTTTATCTATTTCAAGGTGCAGCCTTTTTAGGAACTGGTGATGGAGGGTCCTGTGTTTCTACTGCTGAGTATCGAACCTCAGGAATGCTCTTTCTCCTGGAAATGATCCTGAATGATGTCTGGTCACCTCTTCCCTGTCTCTGCCATCCTCAGGAGGAAGAAGCCACGTATCTTACGCAACACTAAAATTCCAAGGACTCACAGCATTTGCACGTCCGCACGAAAGTTCTGCTTTGTTTACGGTGGTGCTAGACCAAGATTACTTAGAAACATGGTCCAGGGAAGGGGACCTGGCACCCTGTCCTGTGTGGAATAACCAGCTCATTTTGGTTGTAGAGAACAAAATGAGCTCTTGTATTTTCTAATTCTTTGGGTCTGTCTACCCAGAATTGTGTGTGTGTGTGTGTGTGTGTGTGTATGTGTGTGTGTGGCTTTTCCCTATTGTTTTCTCCCCTGTGTGACTATGGTCACTAGTGCCAGAGGAGCCCATCCAGGCCCCAATCAAAGTAAGTTGCACTTTCTAATGTGATGTGGATTATTTTCATTTTACTTCTTTTTTCTGTGTGTGTGTGTGTGTGTTTGTGTGTGTGTTACTTCTGCATGTTTGGGGCCTTTAAATGTGATTTTTAAAACAGTTTTTTTAAGACATTAAGGAGAAAGACGATACATGTCTTAAGAGAATACATGACAGGCATTCAACCCAGTTGATTGGTGCATGAAAGACATATTTCCTATTCATGTGTTTCAAGCAGTCCCTCTCCATGTCTAACTTTTAGTATAGTTCACCAGAGGGAGCACTTTTTAAAATCTGGGTTCTTATTCCTGTCTATTAAGTACACATATTTATTTTAATGACATTAAGAACAGATTTCTCTCAGAATCACTTAAAGAAATGCTAAGGTTGAATGTGATTTTATCTGCAATGTTAGTGTGTGGCCAGGTTGGGTGTACTGGCTCGGACAGCAACAGAGGCCAGTGTAGAAAGTCCTTGGCTATCCAGGCAGCTTACTCACAGAGAGGGAGAAGGGTAGGGCAGCAGTGCAGCCCCATGACGCATCCTTAGAGCGGGATCCTGAAATTCTGTGAGGGGACCTCATGTACTGTGGTCCTGTGTCAGACCTACTGGAAGTGTTGTCCAATGTCAGAAATAGCTGCGTTTCCGGGTTTGCAACTGCAGCAGTCTGGGCAGCAGGATCTTGGGTGGGCAGCATGCCCAGAGGTCTCACTTGTTTCCTACCGGATCTTTGCATGCCCTTGCTCCATCCTACCCCTCCTTCCATTGTGGTTTCTTTTTTCCTCTCCCTCCCTCTCTTCTCAAGAGTTCAGAGTTAACATTCCTTGGCGGGTGAGTAAGGTGCTCAAGTCAGCCACAGGACAGTGGCCACCTCTTCACACCCTTCCAGGGGCCACCACCACCATCAGGCAATTGATGATGCAACTGTCACAGCTCTGGGGATGACCCCGTCTGTTAGAGAAGGGTAAGCAATGCCCCTTGGAATGTTGGCCGACTCTTCTAGGAGTCTTTCGTCCTTCTGTGCGTGATGGGCAGATGGGGTGTGGGTAGGGTCACCACGTGCCTTTCCTGTACAGGTTGAGAGTCTGCCACAGGGGAACAGAAAAACTGACATAAGCAGGAGGAGAAGAAAGTGCCATGTTAGTCTTCCAGCCTTGCCCCCTCAGCACTGAGATAACGAAATCCTCACTTGGTCAGCCACACACGGTTTCTCAGGCCGTGGCCCCATAGGGGTAGAAAAGTACTGTTTCCTCACTGGCTCTGAACAGTGCGCCAGATTCTGCTGTCCTGCATGCATTCTTCCCGGACCCTGTGGACGTAACAGGTGTCGCTTCGGTGTCTCCCCCTTCCTGGGACAGGGTTCTTACACAGTCTGCTTCTGTGTCATTTTGCTGAAGGGAATCAAATGGGCACCCTTGGGGGCTGGAGATTTAGCTCAGTGGTTCTGGCGCACCTGCCTCGCAAGCGCAAGGTCCTGAGTTCGATCCCAGTAACCACATACAATGCTGAGGGTGTAGACTCACGCCCACCAGCAATCAATACCACATACCACAGTGCCAGGTGTGGTGGCTCACACCTGTAATCCCAGCACTTGCGAGGCAGAGACAGAGGATTGCTGAGTTCGAGGCTTGCCTGGGCTACATAGTGAGCTCAGGGCCAGGCTGAACTACAAAGTGAGACCCTGTCTCAAAAAAAAAAATGGGCATCCTTGGATGGGTAATACATTGTACCTCAGACAGGTGTGTTCGAAGAACTCCTGCTGGACACTTTGCAGCCTAGCCAGGAGCTGGCAGAGCCCTGTTTGCCCCCATTACTAATGTAGCTGAGGTGGCGCCAGCAGCCAGGTCCCCTGCAGAGGAAAGTGGAGGCGGACCCAGCTGTGGTGTGCCCCCATGTCAGATGTGCAGTGTTAAGCTCAGCCATTAGTGGTGTGGTCCCTGAGAGGGATGGAGCATTGATTCACAGCGTTGGTATCTGGGAACGAAGGCCAAGAGGAATAGAGACCTGGCTGCTTCTTCATCCTGGGTTTGCAGAGAGGAATCTGCTCCCAAGGCCCGCTCAGCCTGTCCTTGAAACCCTTGGCCTGCCTGGTGGTGAGGGCCTTCTGCTCCAAAGTTGAGATGCAAACTTGAGTTTACTAACATGTCATTGAGAGTCAGGTTCTAGCCACACTCGGCCATACCTGTCTTCACTTCCGTTTCCACCACACATCTGTGGCCAGCCTCGGCTGTCAGTGCTCCTAAGCACCTGTGGCCTGACCCCACCCCCTTCCCAGATCAGCAGGATGAGTGTTTCATGGCAAGAGTTGGTACCACATCTGAGAACGGGGACATTACCTTTGACTGCAACTAGCTCAACCATAACTCACCTCCAGAAGTTTAGTGTGTATGGGAAAAGAGAAGAGAAATCTCAGGTCCAGTCAGGGTTCTGCCCATCTCCTTTTGCATCTTTCCATTTCTACCTGTCATGGCCTCTTCCCATCATATTCCTTTCTACCCTTCTTTCCAGAATCATTTCTCCTTTAGTTTGAAGGTACCTCATCACCTGTTAAAACATTGTGTTCACCTTTCCTTACTGAACACGGCTGAGAGGTGCGGTGGAAAGACAGGTAGCGTTTGCCTTACTTGGAGCTGGAAGAGCTCAGAAAACTCATGCTGTGAATCCCAGAACTCAGTGCTCCTCCAAGAGCTGTGAAAATCATGATACTTTGTCCCAACTTTGCCTGAAAGGTTCTTTCATTCGGGCACTAGAGTCAACCTGAGATCAATGTCAGACCCCACTCCAGGCACACTTGCCTGTGACCCGTCCCCTGCGCATAAGTCTCAGCGGAGCAGCAGCAGGTGTGTAGGACAGTGGTGGCAGGTCCGAGGCCTCAGTGTGTCTGGTGGGTGCAGAGCCATCGCTCCAGCTCCGAGCTCGGATTCCATCTCATCATCTCTACCATGTACATTAAGATCCACAAAAGACCAACTTGTAGGCAGTGATCCTTGGGCCCACTGTTTGGGGAGGCAAGAAGTATGCAGTTGGCTTTCTTCAGCAACTTTGTTTTGTTTTGTTTCTGTGAGCTTTTGCCTTGGGGAGGACCTTTCACATAACCATACCGGGGTGGCTATGTCCAGATGTAAAGAATCGACCCGAAGTACAGCGTGTCCTTGCCTGGATGCATGCGAGGAGTGTGCTCCTTGACTGAACTGGACTTCTGTGTAAAGCTGGCTGAGGAGAGAGACTCCATTTTGTGGAAATCACATTCATGTTACCATCCAAACACCATAAGCAGCAAAAGCTATCTTGATCCTGAACCGAGGGGGTCCCTCTGTAGCCCACCGTTCCATGACACAGCATGCTTAAGACATGATGCGTGTCCATTGTCTTCGCAAGGCCCTGGGTGACACTGAGTTGAGTTTGCTTTCTCAGCGAGAGACCTCCACATCTCCTTGAGCTGGGACCTGGGCCAGTAAGTAGCTGCCTGAAGTGTTTCTGTGTTATCATGGTCAGTCGTTCAGTGAAATTTGTACATTTTCAGTAACATTGACATACGCGGTGCCCCTGCAGTTCCTTTTCTGTTTGGTAGTTTGTGACTCTACAATGCCCACTGTTATGTGTGTTAATTTATGAAAATAAATTTTTTTTGAAAACCTTTCAGATAACTCTAAAGGCTATTTCTTTTGTTCCTATGGCTTGGAAATGACTGAAAAATTTAGCTTTGATGTCATGAAGGTTTGGTTTGGTTTGGTTTGGTTTTGAGACAGTCTCGCTTTGTAGTTCAGGCTGGTCCTGAGCTCACTACATAGCTCAGGCCAGCCTTGAACTCAGTAATCTTCCTGCCTCTGCCTCCGAAGTGCTGGGTTACAGTTGTGAACCACCACACCCAGCTGTTTTTTTGTTTTTGTTTTTGTTTTTGTTTTTGAGACAGGGTCTCACTTGTAGTTCAGGCTAGCTCTGAACTCACTATGTAGCCCAGGCAAGCCTTGAACTCAGCAATCCTCCTGTCTCTGCCTCCCAAGTGCTGGGATTACAGGCGTGAGCCACCACGCCCGGCAAACCCAGTTGTTTTATGTGTTTTTTAACCTGCGTTCCAGAATGTGTATCACTCCAGATTGGTCATATTTTCTGAAAACTGTCCTGTACTCAGAATGTGTAGAGCTCCATCTTTTGGGTGACCTTTGGAGCTTTAGTGGAGCTTTTAAAATGTACTGAGAAGCCTGCTGTGGTGGCACGTGCCTGTAATCTTAGCACTCTAGAGCCTGAGGCAGGAGGGTTACCATGAGCTCATGAGTTGGAGGCCAGCCTAGGCCACAGAGTGAGTTCAAGGCCAACCTGAGCTATACAGCAGAAACCCTGTCTCAGAAAAACCAAAACTAAAACTCAGAGGAGGCCAGTTATCTCTTTTATCAGGGAATCTGGTATGTATCATCAGTAGTACTTAAGATCATATTCAGTTAAATTGGGTCACTGGCCACCTGTTTAGATGTGACTTCTAAATAGCATGACTAGTCCATGTGATGGTGCACATCTCATCGCAGAACTTTGAGGCAGAAGGATCTCCATGAGTATTATCAGAATAGTTGAATAAGCCTCACTTGATGAAAAGACTCCTTAGGAGGTTATTAATGCTGTGGGATACTTTCATTTACTCTTTTTTTTTTTTTTTTGAGACAGGGTCTCACTTTGTTGTTCAGGCTGGCCCTGAGCTCACTATGTAGCCCAGGCAAGCTTTGAACTCAGCAATCCTCCTGCCTCTGCCTCCCGAGTGCTGGGATTACAGGCGTGAGCCACCACGCCCCGGCACTGTGGTATGTGGTATTGATGGGTGGTGAGCGTGAATCACCACTGAGCTAAATCTCCAGCACTTATTTACTCTTCTTGGTGGTGGTGGTGGTAATAGTGTAGTTTAGGCTGGCCTTGAGCTCAGGCAGTCATCTTACTTCAGCCAGCCAAGGACTGGGATCACAGGCATGGACCACCATGCCTAGCAAGAAACAATTTCGGGCCAGAGATTTAGCTCAGTGGTTCAGGCACCTGCTTTGCAGGTGCAAGGTCCTGAATTTGATCTGGGTAACCACATACAGTGCTGGGCGTGGTGGCTCACGCCTGTAATCCCAGCACTCGGGAGGCAGAGACAGGAAGATTGCTGAGTTCAAGGCTTGCCTGGGCTACATAGTGAGCTCAGGGCCAGCCTGAACTACAAAGCGAGACCCTGTCTCAAAAAAAAAAAAAAAAAAAAAAAAAAAACAGGATTTCTTCCTAAGGATGCCTCTCCTCTGTCCAGAGAAAAAAATGAGAGCACTTGTTTTCTTGTCTCAGGATTCCAGCAGTGAGGGATTCTACCCATGTGGTGTGTGTGGGAAGCATCCTGCCTGACAGGGTTACAGTGCTGCTTGCTAAGTCCCATGATTACCTGCAGAGACTCCTCACCCACACCTTTCTATAGAAGAGAAAGGCTCATTATCAAGGCAGTAGCATTTCTTCAGTTTCTCCCATCTCAGAAGCAGCACTGGTGAGGCCTTCTCAGGGTAAGAGGCTGGTTTGAAGAATCCTCGCTTGGCATATCTAGGCCACTTATCTCCAGGCCCTTCTAGACAGCATAGCAAGACTTTGCCTCACCAAAGTGAAGGGAATAAAAATCCTCTTGATAATAGCTCTCTTCTGTTCATGGACAACTCATTTCTGTAGTTTATTCCAGGTCTTCCATTAACCAGTGTAGAAAATTCCCAATTCTTTAACATCCAGGATCGTAGTTAAGTTTTTCATAACATCTTTCTCAAACATCCAGTGTCTCCTTCCTCCTCATCAATAGCTGCTAAGCCTCCTTTGTGTTTTACTGAGGAGACAAGCACTTTGGAGCTTCCAGGGGAACCCTGGTCGTTCTGAACTGACCACGGACGGCCCACATTACGCACGCGCACTCCTGTCCCGATGTGTGGGGCACTCTCCCCTTACATTTCTGCAGGATCCCCTCAGTTGCTTCACTCAGATCATCTTTCCCAGCTCACTCCCCTGAGAGTGTGCCATTCCATCCTGTAGGCCTCTTCTATTTTGGGAGCACACCACTTCCCCACCTGTGTCAATCACTGAAACATAAGCTTTTTGGCTTAGGGGCTGTTTTATTCACTCTGAACCTTCCTGGCCCCTCAGATATCTGGAAGTGTGTTTGATGGTAGCCATTCACCAATGAAACAGCATTTTGTTCACTTGTGACCATGTGTACAGTGGTGACCTCATGAGTTTAGAATGGACCTGACCAATTCCTATGACCTGTTGAGATCATCGCTTCATGGTCTATTATGCAGGTTTGTGGTGTTACAAGCCTGTGCTACCAGCCATAAAATAATACAGCATATAAAACATACAGTGCATGTTTGTGACATAACATACATGTATTTTGTAGTTATGAAAGTGTAATTACAAATTTTTTTTGAGTAGGAAAATTTTATTGAGAGAGAAAGCTTCTGCCTTAAGAGAGACAGAAGGGGGGACCCAGAAAGTGGGTAACCCCCCACCTCACTCCTTAGAGAGCTTTTATGGAGCAAAGCCACAAGGTGAGGCAGGTCTGAAATAGGGGGCTACCAATAAGATTCAAAAAAGTTAGATGGGTTACAATTGACCAATGAGTACAGTGGGGGCTTCCAATAAGATTTGAAAGAAATGGGCAAACTGTGGCTAACCAATGAGTAAATGACAAGCATAGTTACTTTAGCAACATTTTGATTGAATAGCGTCCAATGAGAAATCAAGCCCTAGAGGGTCTTGCTTGTCAGGAGACTCCTCCTGACAAAGTCCTGGCCCACTGTCTGGGGAATTTACAATCGTTGCATTCCCAGGGAGGGGCTGGATCCAGATTTTGACATTCCATCCTGGGAGAATGAGGTTCGCCAGTCACTGCTATCTGGAAGTGTAGTTTCTCATTGATGGTGTTGACCTTCAGAAGGATCCTCTTTTTTGCAAGTCTTTCAAGATCCAACCCTATCTATCTGCCTACATATGTCTAGCTGGATTTTCTACCTATAATATTCCCCCCTCTGAAGAGGTACCCGAACTGCCATGAGGGGCAAATGGGCGAAGACCGATCTGACTTCTTATGGCTAGAGAGAGGCGTAGTTGTAATGGCAGTCAGGGTCACTCTGCAGAGGGTCTATCTAAAGGCCCTTGATACACTCCATGTGTTTGTTATCTTAGGCGTACTACCTTGAGTCTGGAGGAGACAAAAGTAAGAAAACAGTTAAGGATACATGGACCAAAGAGCAAAGCCAATAATATTATTATGAATATGACAAATAAGTGTTTCCACCAGAAGGAACCCATAATAGCCTCCCATAGAAAGGATAAGGAGAAGATCCACAGTGTATCAGAATCTGACATAGCATCAACCTGTCATTTGATGTCTTGAACAACAGTTGAAATATTTGTGGATGCATCAGGGATGTATACACAACATTCAGCTTTTACAATTGCACCCACTTTGGGCTATAGTGAAAATTTCTAGTGTCATCTGGTTTTGAAGGACAACTTGTTTTATTACTTTTATTACCAATCTATAATTATCACCATAGAGACTGCCAGAACTTTTTACCAAAACTGATTTAATACTGTCAAATTATGAACATATTTTTAACTCTCTATTTGCATTATTTCAAACCAAAGCAAGGTTTACATCCTCTCAAACCTTCTAAAACTTGCCACAGGCCCTCAAGTTCAGCTTTTCTTTCTCTTTTTACACTCTGGCACAACCAGACATTTTTACTAAACAAAAACCACTTTCTTTTTTCTTTCTACTTACTACCAGTCAACTACCTTCTACTTGCTTTTTAGACATTAAAACTTGCAATAACATTTTACAGTCTTTTTCCACCTCAAATCAGTATAAATATTGACTTTTTGTCCCTTACTGAGTTATAAAGCCCTGGTCAAAGCTATGAGTTTTGCTAGCTGTGTACTAGTGTCAGGCACAAGTGACTAGTGCCAGGCACAATGAGGAACTCTCAAGTACCTGGTGTAGAGTCACTACTGAGTATCTTGTCTTTTTCATTTTCTATGTAAGAGTTGCCATCACAAAAGAGAAACAGATCAGAATTAACAAGGGGTATGTCCAGTATGTCTTTTCTGGCTGCACATTTGCACAGAATTACCTGTTTGCAGTCATGTCTTTTAGCTTTAACTTCTTCCTTTTCTAGTAAAAAGGTGGCAGGGAGTGCTGGGCGTGGTGGCTCACGCCTGTAATCCCAGCACTCGGGAGGCAGAGACAGGAGGATTGCTGAGTTCAAAGCTTGCCTAGGCTACATAGTGAGTTCAGAGCCAGCCTGAACTACAAAGTGAGACCCTGTCTCAAAAAAAAAAAAAAAAAAGGTGGCAGGGTTTAAGGAGGAACATGTCTTTTTTCAAACAGCTGGTCTTTCTAAGAGTAAGGCCTGATATTTAAGAAGGCAACTGTCCAATAACCATAAGCTCCTTTTAGATGAAAGAAGCCCTGCCAAATTATGAGGTGTATATATGATGAGATCTTTACCTAAGGTCAGCTTGGATGCCCCTGGCACCAAGAGAGCTACTGCAGCCACAGCTCTGAGGCATGCAGACCATCCTTTGCTATGAGATCTAACTCATGGCTCAGGTACCCTACAGGTTGTTTAGCAGGTCCTCAATCTTGCGTAAGCACTCCTAAAGCTATGCCTTGCCTTTCATCAACATATAGATCGAACTTCTGTCCTGTCGGTAAGCTCAATGCTGGGGCACTTAAAAGGGCTTGTTTGACCTGTTTGAAAGCTGCCTGGGAATTGGGTTCCCATGTTAAAATATAGGTTTTTGCCTTTTGGGTTTCTTTTATAAGTTGATAGAGGGGTCGTGCAGTTTCACCATATCCTGCTATCCAAAGGCGGCAAAACCCTGTAACTCCTAAGAATCCCCTAAGTTGTTCTAGAGTTTTTGGTTGTGGGTAGGAAAGAATTGGTTCAATTCTTTCTTTCCCCAGTTCCTGAGTTCCTTTAGATATGATAAGGCCCAAATATTTTACTTCAGGGCTGCAAAATTGTGCCTTAGATTTAGAAATCTTATAACCTCTATCTGCTAGAAAATTTAGCAGAGCCCGAGTGCCTTGGCTACAAAGTTCTTCTGAAGAAGCACATACTAGTATATCATCTACATATTGTAATACTGTGTCCTGGGAATATTCAAAACATGCCAAGTCATGAGAAAGCACTTGTCCAAAGAGGTGAGGGCCGTCCCTGAATCCTTGGGGAAGAACAGTTCATATCAACTGAGAGGCCTGGCCATAAGGATTTTCAAAGGTGAAAAGAAACTGGGAATCTGGATGTAAAGGAATACAAAAGAAAGCATCTTTTAAGTCTGGTACTGAAAACCAACTAGTACCTTTTGGGATCTGAGAGAGAAGAGTGTATGGGTTAGGGACCATTGGGTGGATTGGCACTACTGCTTCATTTACTAATCTGAGGTCTTGTACTAGTCTCTAATCTCCATTAGGCTTTTGAACTCCCAGGATTGGAGTATTACATGGACTATTGCAGACCTTAAGCAAGACTTGCTTTGTTAGATTGTCAATTATAGGCAATAATCCTTTCTTTACCTCAGATTTTAGAGGGTATTGTTTCTGGTGAGGAAAAGTAGGGTCTTTGAGGGGCCGGAGGGTTAGCTCAGTGGTTCCGGTGCCTGCCTCACAAGCACAAGGTCCTGAGTTCAATCCCCGGTAACCACATACAATACTGGGCGTGGTGACTCACGCCCACCAGCAATCAGTACCACATACCACAATGCCGGGTGTGGTGGCTCATGCCTGTAATCCCAGCACTCGGGAGGCAGAGACAGGAGGATTGCTGAGTTTGAGGCTTGCCTAGGCTACATAGTGAGCTCAGAGCCAGCCTGAACTACAAAAGCGAGACCCTGTCTCAAAAAAAAAAAAAAGTAGGATCTTTGAGATGTATCTGTACTGGAGCAGCTTTAATTGCTCTGCCTATCTTGCCCTCAGTCGCCCATACCTCAGGGTTTATTTGTGTCTCTACAAATGGAAGACAACATACTTGTCCTGGATCCATATATATAATGGTATTTAAACAGGATAAAATATCTCACCCAAGAAGGGGAACTGGGCTTTCAGGCATAATCAAGAAGCAATGAGTGAAGAACAAGCCATCCCAGTTACAGTCTAGGGGTTGGGAGAAATAGCGAATTACCTCTTTGCCTGTGACTCCTTTCACTGAAGTATGGCAGCTGGAAGGGAGGCCAGGATTGGAAAGAAGGACCAAGAGAGAGAGAGGCACCAGTGTCCAGCAGCAGGCTCACTTCTTTTCCCTCTATGGTCATAACTACCCAGGGCTCCTCCGTGGAGATGACAGTCTGGCCAGAGGGAGAATGTAGCGAGTGCCCCGGGCCCCTTCAATCCAGCTGAACCAGTTGATGAGAGGGGTCTGAACCTTGGGACCTTCGCCTCAAGGGGCAGTCTGCTCTCCAGTGGTCACCTTTGCAGTCGGGGCACGGTCCAGGGGGCTTCCTGTTGCAGTTCCTCCTGAGGTGGCCTGGTTCTTTGCAGCTGTAGCAGGCAAGCTGAGTCATTGAATTCTTCTTGGAACCCTGAGAGTTAGACCCAGAGTCTATTTCTCTGAGAGCTGCGGCAAATGCTGAAGCCTTCTCTCGATCTCTTTGTCTCCTGTCCTTGGCTCCTTCCTGCTCCCTATTATAAAATGTTGAGGGGGCAATTTTCATTAAAGTCTCAAGTGAACTATCTGGACCAGAAGCCATTTTTTGTAACTTTCTCCTAATATCTGGGGCTGACTGAGTGATAAACTTGTCTAAGAACAATTTGTCCCTCTATCGAGTCAGGAACTAGTGATCCTGACTATCAGGGCCTCTCATAGGCAATCTAGGAAGACTGAGGGGTGCTCTTTTTCTCTCCGTTGGATAGTTGAAAACAAAATAATTGACTGGCTTATTTTTGCTCCTTCTTAAGCCTTCAGTAACGCAGTACAATAGGTGTTTCCTACACCATTCTCCTACCTGATCGTCAGGCCAGCGAGGGTCCTGTGTAGGGACAGCTTGTGCTCCAGTAGGGATTTCTAGCTCTCCTGGCCGCCTTTCAGCGGGCGGTTTATAATGTACTATGTGATATTCATCTCCAACCTTAATGGCAGCCTGTGTTGCAGCTTGTATCTCACCAGAAGTAAGTGTCTGATTCAGAATTAACATCACATCTTTCCAGCCTAATTCAAAAATTTGAGCAAGTTGTCTAAAAATCTCAATGTACCTGTCTGGATCTTCTGAGAACTTTCCTAAGTCTTGCTCAGTTTGTTTTAGGTCATGAAGAGAAAAAGGTACGTGGACACGACCACGTCCAAAAACATTGTCTACTTCTTGTAAGAGGTGTTGTCCTACAGGAGCTTGAGATAAGGATGGATACAGCCCAGTGGAGGGTTATATTATGGCCAGCTTACTCTCAAGCCCTGAAGGATAAGGAGGAGGGGTCTCAGGCTCCACAGGACAAGTAGGAAAAACTTTTGTCTCAGTAGGCAGAGATTCAGTAGGAGCTATTTTAGAAATTTCTACCTCAGTAGGTGGTATCTTAACTAGAGTATCCTTAGAAACTTTGCCCTCAGATTCTAAAAGACGAGGGTGGGAAACCTCATCCTTAGGGGTCAGAACTGCCTGGCTTTCTTGAGACTCACATTTACATTTTGAACGCAAATAGGAGTTATTCCTTAATGCAAAGAAGATCTCAACATATGGTACTTCTGTCCATTTTCCCTTTTCTTTACAGTATAATCTTAGTTGTGAAATAGTATCATAATTAATACTTCCCTCTTCTTTCCATCTTGGTTCTAGGGGGTAAGTAGGCCATGCATGCGTGCAGAGAAATATTAAGCTGCTCTTCTTCAGCAAGTGAGGATCGAACATTTTCCAGTATTTAAGAACACATTCCAAGGGAGTAAGGGACTCAGATATGGGATTCCCCATCTCCGTGCAGTTATCTCGGTGGGACCTCCAATATGACGCAGGAGAGTTAAGGCCTAATTCTCCACCTGAAACGCGAGTTCGTGTTCTCTAAAAATCGAAGAATGAATTTTAGGAACAATGGAGGTTTGAGTAGGAAAATTTTATTGAGAGAGAAAGCTTCTGCCTTAAGAGAGACAGAAGGGGGAACCTGGCAAGTGGGTAACTCCACAAATTTAAGGTGCTTACTATAGAACATACACTACTACAATGGCAGCAACCTCATTTGTTTTCTGCTTAGTTTTAAAGCGCCACTTTCTGTGATACTGGGGATCGAACCCAAGATCTTTCCACTGAGCTACATCCCCAGCCCTTTTTTGAACATTTTTTTTGGAAATAGGGCCTCCAGGTTGCCTTGTACCCTTCTGCCTCAGCCTCCCTGAGTGCTGGGGTCCCAGGCATGAGCCATCATGCCCAGCTATCACTTTATGTATTTAGGTGCTGGGGGTTGAACCCAGGACCTTCACATGGAACTACACTTTTTAAACTTGGGTATAGGTTCTCACTAAGTCACTCAATTGACCTTGGGGGTTGAACTCATGATCCTCCTTGGCTCCTAGAGTGCTGGGATTACAAGCTCACTTTAGTATTTTTGAGTATACAACTTGGTATCATTAAGTACATTCACAATGTCATGTAAGCCTCACCCCTACTGTCAAACATTTTCACTGGTTCAAATAAAAATCAACTATAAGGCAATAACTTTCATGCCACCATTCCTCCAGCTTTAGTAACCAGTCTTTCTATTTCCTGGCTCTTAAGAATTTACTTTTTCTAGGTATGCCATGTAAGTGAAGTCATATAACATTTGACCTTTCATATCTGGTTGATTTCACCTAGTATGTCTTTAAGGTTGTAGCATGTGACAGAATTGCATTCCTTTTTGTGTGTGTGTGTGGTTCCAGGGATTAACTTGGGGCCCTTATGCTCTCAAGGTAGGTGCAGTACCACTTGAGCTAAATGCCCGGCAGAATTGCATTCTTTTTTAAGGCTGAGTGATATTCTATACGTTGATACCACATGTATTCACCCATTGATAGACACTTTGGTTGTTTCTGCCACTCAGTTATTGTTGAAAAGGCTGAAATGAACACTGGTGTACAAGTATTTGCTCAGCCCTTTATTTTCAGTTTATTTAGGTTTATGCCTGGGAATGGAATTGCTTGAATCAGGTAACTATGTTTACTGGTTTTTTTTTTTTTTCCCCAGGTGGTTTGTTTTTGTTTTTGAGGCAGAGTCTCTTTTACAGTCCAGGCTGGCCTTGGAGGCGGTTCCCTCCTCAGCACGCCAAGTGCTAGGATTTCAGGTGTGCACCACCATGCCTGGCTCGCCTTTTTAAATTTTCTTGATTACAGCCATTCTGACAGGTGTGCAATGGTAGTTTATGGTTTTCATTTCCACTTCCTCAAGGATTAATGATAGCGTCTTTTTGCCATTCACATGTCTTATTTGGAAAAATACTTTTCAAGCTCTTTGTCTATGTTTAAGATAGGTTGCTCAGGGCCGGAGGGTTAGCTCAGTGGTTCCGGCGCCTGCCTCGCAAGCGCAAGGTCCTGAGTTCGATCCCCGG
>PVIC010025469.1:8369-25494 GCA_004025085.1 Thryonomys swinderianus
GGTCTCACTTTGTAGTTCAGGCTGGCCCTGAGCTCACTATGTAGCCCAGGCAAGCCTGGAACTCAGCAATCCTCGTGCCTTGGCCTCGCAAGTGCTGGGATTACAGGCATGAGCCACCATGCCTGGCACTGTGGTATGTGGTACTGATTGCTGGTGGGCATGAGTCACCATGCCCGTTATTGTTGTATGTGGTTATCAGGGATTGGACCAGGTACCTTGTGCTTACTAGGTAGGTGCTAGAACCACTGAGCTAAATCTCTGGCCCTAAAGGATGAGTTTTAATTACTCTTCAGTGGAGCTGCTAATCTTATATAAAGTAGTATGCAGAAAACAATGATTTAAAAACTCATAATAGGGCCAGGGATTTAGCTTAGTGATTTCAGCATCTGCCTGGCAAACACAAGGTCCTGAATTTGATCCCTGGAACCACGTACCACAATGCTGGGCATGGTGACTCAAATCCCAGCAGTGGGAGGCAGAGGCAGGAGGACTGCTGTGAATTCAAGGTTAACCTGGGCTACACAGTGAGTTCAGGGCCAGTCTGAACTACAATAGTGAGACTCTGTCTCAAAAAAAATCACAATGTATTAGATATTGTAATCTACCAAGGTAGAGAATGTAATCATATGCATGGATAAATGTATGATTGCATGAATAAGGCTATATGTAACAAAAGTATGTACTTTAGAAAAGAAAATGAGAATAGTATTCTCTAAGTCTTGGATTAATCTAAGCCTCTTTCTGAGAATGTGATCAAATCTCTGAACTCTCCACTGAGAAACAGTGTATTTAAGAATTTCTACAAAATTTACATTTTCCCCTAGTGTCACAGATTTTCTGAAGTCAGAATTTACAGTTGGAAACATAAGTGTTATAGTAGTGGGCAAAGGGGGTAGATTTTAGGGAGGAAGAACAAAATCAATTAAGCTAAGAGGCAAAAAACCAGTTTGTGTCCATATTTGAGAAATGGCAAGGAATCAGTTTGTGTTGCATATATTCATACAAACACATGCAAAATAGTGGTATGAATAAGACTGAGAAGATATGTTAGACGTAAATACTGATATGTAGGAGTCAAGGAGAAGCAGCATTAACAAGGTTTTGAGGAAATATATGAACATTCAAGATATGTTGGTTTTCCGATAAGGCCATGAAATGGGTTCTGCTATGTATGGTGGTTCTGCTAGCAGTAAAGTGCTGAAGTGTGTCCAAAAAATGCTTACAGACTGAATAGAAGCTTTAAGGGACAAAAGCATAAGAAGAGATGATCACCCATAGGAACACATTATGACACTGGGAAGAAAGTGAGGAGAGATTAGAAGAATAATGTAAAACTGGAAAAGAGCAATAATGAGGTAAATTTTGACATTACAAAATTATGAAGGATTAATCAGCTCTATTATTTTTAGTGGATTATTATGTCATTTCCCACCAGTTAAACCAGAATTTGTTCTTGTCATAGTTTCAGAGTAAGATCTATATATATGGGGATGTGTAGTTTAGAACAGCAAAGGAATAGACTATAAACCGGTTAAATAAAACGTTAGTAAATTAGGATCAATTTCTACCAGATTCATTAAGTGTGAAATTCAATTGTTAACTTGTTCATCATTGTTGATTGGATAATTGAGCAAATATTTGTTCAGCTCCTTGGTGTTGATCAATGTCAAGAAAAAGATGGCATGTTTCTACATCTAACACCTAAAATAATGAGTCCAAAGGAGAATTGGCCAGATTATATTCTTTCAGTTTACTGTAGCTTTAGAGAACAAAATTCAGGGAGCTGGGTGTGGTAGTAAATGCTTATAATTGCAGCACTAAGGAGGCTGAGGCAGGAGACTGCTGTGAGCTCGACACCAGTTTGGGC
This sequence comes from Thryonomys swinderianus, assembly GCA_004025085.1. NCBI lineage: Eukaryota > Metazoa > Chordata > Mammalia > Rodentia > Thryonomyidae > Thryonomys > Thryonomys swinderianus. The sequence continues at coordinate 10,237 of PVIC010025469.1, forward strand.
TACATAAGTTCAAAGCTGGCCTGGACTACTGGGCTACAAAACGATACAAATAAAAATAAAGAAGCAGGGCTAGAGATTTAGCTCAGTAGTTCCCATGCCTGCCTTGCAAGTGCAAGGTCCTGAGTTCAATCCAGGTAACCACATACAATGCTGGGGGTGATGACTCACGCCCACCAGCCATCAATACCACATACCACAGTGCCGGGCGTGGTGGCTCACGCCTGTAATCCCGGCACTCGGGAGGCAGAGACAAGAGGATTGCTGAGTTCCACGTTTGCCTGGGCTACATAGTGAGCTCAGCGCCAGCCTGAACTACAAAAGCGAGACCCTGCCTCAAAAACAAAACAAAACAAGCAAAAAAATACCCCTAAAAAACTAGTACTGAGGAATCATTTATAAATTTGCCTGTGTAGAAACCATAATACCTATAGTCATGATAAAACAGGCATGTCAATTCACAAGATTATGGGCCTAAATATTCAACATAGTGCATATCTCATACGTCATCTGGAAAATGTTCTTAATCTTAGTAAAAATATTGTACCACTGCAGCTGTAATCATTGCAAATGATTGACAGGATTACCAGGTAGCTAAAATTTAAAAGTGATTCAATTCTCAGGACTTGCAGATTTTTGTAAAAAAATGAGGAAAACAGTAAAATTAAATAAATAACACTGTCATTATAAAACAACGGTAGTGCTTGCTACTGATAGAGGGAACTTTAATAAACTAGTAGAGCTTTATGTGATTTCATTCCATTTCAACAAAGACCAAAGCTCCATGTGTGCAGGTACAATGTTAGTTAGCTCTGTTTGAGGTAGGTGGGAGTCTGGAGAAAAGGAGAGACGCAGGGAGCAGAGGAGGCTGATCTTCAGAACACAGCCTGCCAGCCAGGAGCTTAGCATGTGCTCCGGCTTGGACATCTGGTACAAGTGACACAACAAGTCAATTCACATACAAAGGAATATACACATGTATACACATGCACACACACAGTCAGTGATTAGAAACAACCTGGATGTATTAAACAATTAAATATTCCTAGGGGAGGGGAAGAAGAATTATGCCTTTCTGGAAGAGTTCCACATAGCGTGGTAAGGTCGCTGTTCAGTAGAGAACTGAGAACATCTGAACTCTGGTAGGGGCAGATTAGTAGATTAGTAGGTGTTAGGGGAGTAACAGGCTAGATGGAAGAATGTAGGTTTGAGGAAGAAAAAGCTGCCCTGAAGTATGATTTTAGGGATAGGAACACTAAGTTAGACTGTAAGTTCTTGGCAAGCATTTTGATTAAATAGTATGTAGGCCATAGTTTTAAAAATGTTGAAGAAAATTAATTCTGATTTGATAAAACTTTGTATATCAATCTTGCATAGGGTGAGAATCTAAACAAGAAAACCAATTCAAAAGCTATAGGAATGTCCATATTTAAGGTGAGAGGCTGTAAAAAGTAACAGTGAGAACAAAAGGATGAAAATAAATATACTTTGAATACATTCTAAAGGTGAGGACTTTGAGGAAGAAAGCTCGGTAGTGTGTTATTTTTACTTGAAATGAACACAACAGCCTTTACTCGATCATTGTGTGTTTAGAACATTTTTAAATATACATATCAAAGACATTGACATGAAGAGATTCTAAAGTGTTTTCCTGTTCAATTTTCTGCTGGATGATTTTTATTCTAAAAATACTGATCATTTTGTTATTGAAATTTCAACTCCAATCCAAAACTAGTGTAACGATTAACAAGAGGTTCTGTGACAACTTGAACGTCAGATGAATTTAAGGCCTCCGAGGTGTCTCTCCTAGAGTGTTGGTCCTTTCTTTCAGATTTTCTTATGATACTTTTAGTAATGTTCTTTGACCTTTTCTACTTAATGGTAAACAGCCATGTACACACACACACACACACACACACACACACATAATAACTAGGAATCCTTTTTGTTTTTCAATTAAAAAGTGGGCACGGCAAACAAACACTTCCCATTTTCTGCCTTACATTAGTGAAGCATTAGAATGTAGAGATACATTTATTTATTTATAATTCTTATTTCTTAGAAGTTCTCTGAACTAAGACATAGTACCCAATTTTATGTGTTAAATAATCACCTTGAGACTAAGTCACGAATTACACTCATAGTCTCTCCACAATTATCTAATGGTAGGATACTTGGTGCTTGCAAGTTAGGACTGCTTCGTGATGTTCCTGGACTATCACCTCCTAAGTAGATAAGGAGTTATGGTCACTCATCTGAGATGAAATGGTAGGGGATCCGTGTGTGAGCAGATTGCCTTCCAGAAAGACAGGCCTACATGATGAGATCACTGGAGAGGGTGAGACTTAGAAACCAGCCATGTGAAAGGGCATGTAAGAAACAGAAATCCACTCCAGCCACTAAGGGCACAAAACTGTCTTGAAAACTAGAATATTCTGAGAAAGATAATAGAAGACTTGGAATAATTAAAAACTCTAGATTTACTATGTGAAACAGAATTCTCAAGACATCTATTCTAACATTAGCTACTAGCCTATTCTGGGAAACTTTCATCAAGTGCTACTGAAAGCCATAAAATATCAGACAAAAGAAAGATTCTGTAGCACGTTTAGAAGGCTGTTGGAACAGAGAGGAATGGCAGGCACCCAGGGGAGGTAAGTGATAAGACATAAGTTTCCCGGGCTAAGGAATTACATGGGATCCCAAAGCCTCACATTCTCTAACAAAAGAATGCCTGGAAAAAACTGAAGACTCCAAGTGCAGGTAATGTGGAGAACTACCTCCCCTCCTGCCAGATTTCTTACCTACATTAGTGGCAAGACCAAAAGATCTCTTTACAGTGTGTCATAAAACAAGGTGCTCTGCAGCCTAATCGGAAAATCAAACTTGGGACAACTAGCCAAGAGGATGATTTACAGTGAAGATGACTCAGAGAAACTAAGACCTCCCTAGAGTCTGGACCTCACACAGTACAGCCACCACCACCAAAGAGTTTTTTCTGTAAACAACTTAATTTGGCTGAAGACAGATGGGAAGAGAACATCAATCACACACAAATGATGTTTGGAAAATGATGTTTGGAATTGAGGAAAATGATGTTTGGAATTGTACCCAGTACAGATAGGAGAATTACAATAAATACAGCTCACTCAACCAAATACTGGATTTTCAAAAGATATGATCACAGGGAGTCATGTAAATGGGTTTCCCTTCACTGATCAGAAGGATCTCCATACCAAGCCTTGAGTTTTAATTAGAGACTGTATCGATTGCTTGTAGTATAGAAAATGTCATGGTCAGCAACTGTGATAAAAATGTCTATGAAGCCACAAGAAGAGTTTAGCTATCTGGAAGTAGAGTTATAGGGGAAAAATGCATAGGCTATGTATAGCAGAGTACACAATTTCTAAGTGTATTAAATACATATACTTTTGTAGCAGATTACAGTGGTAGAGAATCTTCCAAGCTTTCTTAGGAAGTAGGACTAGATATTGAGAAAAGGCAAAGATGTTTTATTTTTCATCAGGAAAAAACAAAAACAAACAAACAAACAAACAAACCTAAGCTCAGTACTGCCCCTTCAGAATTACAGCTACTTCTCCCAGGAGGACCTGAAGAGGACAGGGAAGTTATTATCTGTTGAAATACAGCAAACCTTAGAATAAACACTTTTCTCATCACTAAAATAAGTGAAGCTGCTTTGGTGGCTGCAGGACAGATACACAGTCTCCAGGCACCCACGGCCATGGTGAGGCACGTGCTGCATCAAAAGAGAAGCGCTTTCCCAAAAGGGAACTTCAAAGTTTCCCCCAAGCTCTAAGACGATGAGAGCAGAGAGAACAGAGGTGACACAGAGTTCGGGTGTTCCATGAATATTCTGTCTGTATTTCTCTTTGCCGTGCTTAAAGGAGAGATCGATACTGTATTTTTAAAGAGAAGCACAGTGTTTAAAGAGAAAAATGTAAAAGAAAAAGCTTTCCTACTGTCATTCCCCATTTTTAACTGATCATTTCCATCACCATCGATCAGAGAAGAATCTTTCTAATAAGGCGGTCGCTGTTCTTCCGAGCGGCGATGAGGCCTAAGTGCTCTGCTGAGTGGGTGCGAGGGTCAGAGGACCCTGGGATGATTGTCGATCTGACGAGACAGAGTGAATGCTCACTGGCGGACAGTACAGACTGTGGAGAACAAAGGTTTTGTGTGAGTGAGCTCTGGATAGTGTGGGGCTAAAGCTTTAGTTACTCCTAGAAAATCTGTAGCGAAACCTATGCCACTAAAACACTTCTGGCACGAGTAACTGGATAGGCTGGAGCACAGCATTTATTTAGAAGCAGGATAATGCTCAAAAAAATAAACTTACACTAGAACCCTAAAGAAATATGACGAGGTACCAGTATTTTCTATGATTTATGTGGGACAGAAAGAGTCCCCTGGACATATGGCTTACACACATATTTACTGCACCTATACTAGCAGGGTATCATATACATGGACAGTTATGAGTCTTCATGTAAATACAAACCTGTCATTCCACTACATGCTACTAAGACAGAAGGAAAAAGAATAACTGTATCATCTTATTTGTTGTCGTTATAGGTCAAGCCTTACTCTCTTGACTCTTAAATGGTTTTTAAATCTCTTTTGAAGAATAAAGGTCAAGACTGACATATTCAACTACCTCAATAATTAAAATCAATCTCATGCTAGAAATTATTTCTGTTTTTGAACATTTAAGATGGTGGTTTAAAATAGAATGCTGCTTTATGGCATACAACCTTTTTGTATTACTTTTCATTTGATCTTTACAAAAAAAACTTATCCAACAGAAGTGGCGGGGAATACTATCTCCTTTTCACAGGTTAGAAAACTGAGGCTCTCTGAAATTACAGGCTTCTTGAGATTATAAAATTAATAACTATAAAACTGTAATCCAAGATTTATCATTCCAGTCTCAGTGTTTTCATTATATGTGCATATAACATGAATATAAATCAAGTGAAAATACCTTGAATTGTTTTAATGAAACTACCTTCTGAGGAAAGACTTATAAAACTGAAATTTGTTAAATACTTAACTGTCAATTAGATTGCATTTCCAATAGGAAAGGGTTTAAATGTGATTTTTCAGTATTGCTTGAAAATCATTTAAATATGCCTTCCAAGACAACAAAAGTTTTTCATTAAATTTGAATCATAACATTATTTTTCTTAATGTATGACATTGTATTTTATAATTAATATGTTATTCTGCTAACACATCAGTGAGTAGTTTCTCAGAGAAACATTTCTGTTTTTCTTTGAAGGAACCATAAATTCACTAATGAATTCCTGTAAAAAAAGATATATACTTATGAGTAGAATTTTTCTGATAAACTCCAAAACTTTGAATTTTGTTTCTGTCTGAGAACAGGTAAGATCTAAACTATTCTACTTGATGACTTTTGTTCAGAAAAGGTATTTTGCGATGGTGGGCATAGACATCACTCATGTAACTATTGTGGGCTTCCTAGGGAGGTGATTCAACAACAGAAGTTTCCCATTTGTTTGTGCAATCACTAACACAAATATTTTTTGAAATACGGTCCTATACTAGTGATATTAGAATCATCTGGCAATTGTTACAGATGTTGAGTAACAAACAAACAAAAAAGAGGCAACAGCAATAACCAAAAAAACCCAAAGGCGACTTTATATCAAGTTCTCAAGTGTACACTGCTAATGCTTTGATCTCTTCTTCAGTTTTCCCAAATGATTGTTTTTCAGAATCTAAAGAACAATCAAGTGGTTAGGAAATCAATTATGTGGGTCCTAACCACAAATTCTTTTTTTTTTTTTTTTTTCTGAGACAGGGTCTCGCTTTGTGGTTCAGGCTGGCCCTGAGCTCACTATGTAACCCAGGCAAGCCTGGAACTCAGCTGGGATTACAGGCGTGAGCCACCACACCCAGCATTGTGGTGTTCTGTACTGATTGCTGGTGGGCATGAGTCCCACACCCAGTACTGTTGTATGTGGTAAGTGGGGATCAAACCAGGGACCTTGTACTTGCTAGCCAGGCGGTGGAACCATAGAACTAAATATCTGGACATTAAGCACAAATTCATAAACAAACAAAACAAACTGAATAGAGTAGAAAATAGTAAAAATTCATTGCAAATAATATAGATAAAATCGTGGAACTTTGATTTCTGCTATGTATACCTGTGTATATACATGTGCATATATATACGTGTGAAGATAGTCATATACATGTGTATATAGATGTGTGCTCAGGAGCTAGTGCATGAGTCCTGTGACATAAATGTATTCACTGTAGCATAAAAAAGAATATCCTGTGTTTAACAGTTACCAGTATCAGTTAATTCTCTTATAGACAATGGTATCTCTTTCTAAGGAGCTGTAGGATATCTTTTGGACTCAGGAAGCCTTGAAAATGCATAAAGAAACAATCTCAACCAAGCTAATGCTGTGTTTATTATACTGATCTTTCATTTTTAAATTCAAGTCAAACATTAATATATAAATGCATTAATTCCACACTAATGTTTAAAAGAGACTTAACTGTGAAACATGCATGACAAGCTATTCTTTCAGGTTGTAAAAAAGGTTTAAATGCCCAGAAAGCACACCTAGGCCAGCTTTACTTTTCATGGCTTCTTGGATTACAAAGTAGCCAAGAACAAAATCTTGATCTTGACACATATACTTAAAGTAAGCATTTACAGAAAACATGTTTTACTTTTTAAAAATGTTCCACTGTAGGAAATCCTTCCCTTTCTGTTAAAAAGCATCTAGGGAAGCATTTAAAATTATTACCCTTTTAACCTGAACTTTTATCAATTTTGTACTGCCTGAAGCTATTCTGAAAATGTTTATGGGGAAAAGCATTGGATATGTAAACAGTATATATTGAATGTGTTCTGATAACATTTGTTTAAATTGGGACAGTGAGTGGAAATCAACATTGTCTGTCTTTTGGACTTTCTTGGACCGGTCTGTAGAGCCCACCATTCCTCTGCCTCACCAAGACCCCATGTGGCTGCTATTAGCAGTTTTGTGAGGATAAAACTAGTTTCTGGGCCATCAATTACAGAAGTATTTGGGGACTAGAGTTACCCTGCAGGAATCTGCTGGGTTGGCAGTGTCTGGATGAAGACAAAGCCTTCATTTTGAAATGGTCTTTGTCTTCTACAGTTTACTCTAAGAACAAAGAACTCTGTATAATCACTTTGTGTTTAGTTTATCTAAATCATTAAAACAAAGGTTTTCACACAGAGCAGGAGCCCAGGCTGAAATTATGAGAAACATACAGGCAATTGTTAGAAATGCAAATTCTGGGACCAACAATGATTGAAATCAGAGCAGTGGAGTGGAGTCTATGCTAATTTATCATCAGGTTTCCAGTGAATGGACACACAAGATTGAAGACCAGTACACTAAAAGACAATTAAAAATGTTCTCCTTTGCCCAGAGCCAGACCACAATCACTACTTAAATAATATAAAGTGAAAGATAATTTGAAGTAATATGATCAATGAGATATACTCTATAGTCATTAAGAACTAGTTTGAGATTTTTTTAAAGAAAAACTACTTTTCTTGAACGATGTATTCACATGACTCACATGACTAACATCTCTTTTTCTAACCATGTAGAAATAAAAATATATTACTTGAACTATATAAGCATGATGCAAATGTTTCCATTTACGCATCACCCACTATACACACACTTACCTACGTATACCTTTCTGTTTGGAGAGCTTTCCATTTCAAAGCATATCTATGCTGCTTTGCTGTATTTAACAGTTAGATAAAGGGGTGGAGGTCTGCTGTACAGTGCTTGCCAAGTATGTACTGCTGTGTTTAATCCTCACCATCAGAAAGAAAAAAATTTCACACAAGAGATAAATGTATTAAAATGTAGATGCCTTCCAGTAGCAAGTAGACTTTTCCTGACATTTTTTTATTACAAACAACTCTTATAACACATGCAGTTTTAGGCAGCACTTCATATATGCATGAATATTGCTAGTAGGATAAGTTTCTAAGAGTACAGTGGGTATTTTCAGTTTGATAAAAATTTCCATATTGCTTTCAAATCTTTTACCAGTTTAGGTTCCTACCAAGAATTTTCATGCCCAGTTCATTTTCCACTTGCCAAGGCCTATTTTTCAGCTTTGGTTATGTAGGAGATGAAAACTTGTATCCCTCTGTGGTTTATTTTTTTCATTTTCTTTTTAGTGAACTGACTTTTCATATACTTTCTCCACTTTGGGCCATTTTTCCTGATGGATTTATATGAATAGTCCATATATTAAAGAAGTTAGTTCTCTGATGACAACATTTCAAAACTTTGGACCACTTTGCTACTTTAACACGGCCTTTGTTTCTTGTGACTTTTGTTTTACAGAATGTCTTCATTTTTTATGCAACTGAACTTAATACATTCTTTATAACTTCTGCACTTTCTACTCTAATAATAAACATATCTTAATCTAGGTGAAATTAATTTTGCTACAAAGAATAATACATGGCACTAAGTAATTTTCAATACATCACTTCTTTATTGACAGGCAACACCACTTTTACCCTACATTATGTCCCTGCATTGTGTGTGTGTGGGTAATTAAATTCTCTAGTCTATTCCATTTATTGATTCACACTCATGTGCCTAGATAATGCTGTTTTAATTATAATTTTACAATGCATTTTCATAAGTGGTACGCTGTTTCCTCCCTCCCTATTCCTCACATTTCTATTTGTACTGTTCTTATAACCTTTTAGATAGAAGGAAAAAAAATCTATTGGTATTTTTATTGAGATTATGCTGAAATATGTTTAAGTAAACTAGGAACTTCAGTGTTTGATACTGAAATTTCTTATCTAAGAATATTATATCCCTTTTCAATGATTCAATATCCTTTTATGTTCTTGGAAACTCCTAAGTTTTCTTTATGGTATCAGTAATGAATTACATCCATACACATATAGTTTATTGCCAGGTATTTTAAAATTATCAGTGAAATCTTGATTTTATTATATTTTATTTTTTGTTGTTTACATCTAGAGCTGGCAATGATTTCACTGTATACTAATTTTGTGGTGAGTCTCCTTACTAAATTCCCTTAATATAGCTTCATCCAGTTCTCTTTTTTTTTTTTTTTTTTGAGACAGAGTCTTGCTTTATAGTTCAGGCTGAGCTCACTATGTAGCCCAGGCAAACCTCGAACTCAGCAATCCTCCTGCCTCTGCCTCCCGAGTGCTGGGATGACAGGCGTGAGCCACCATGCCTGGCACTGTGGTATGTGGTATTGATTGCTGGTGGGCGTGAGTCACCACACCCAGCATTGTATGTGGTTATCGGATCCAACTCAGGACCTTGTACTTGTGAGGCAGGTGTGCTGGAACCACTGAGCTAAATCTCTGGCCCCAAATTCTCTATTGTTTTAATCAGGTACACAATCATACTGTCTATAAGATCTGATCTCTATCTTTCTGTTTTCAGGTTTCTTTCCTCTTCTTGCTTAAGAGCATTTCCCCTATAGATTGAGTGTGATAGTATCTACCTCCTTCTGGGCTCTTAAGAAAGTCATTAAAACTTAATACCAAGTAAACTTAAATGAATATATAAAATTTTTTCTAACAAACTATACCTATATTAAAAGCTCCTAGCCCATTAAATGTACTACCCTCACTAGTTAAAATCAAATACCACAGCTAGAATTGAAATGAAACCAGATAATTTTTGCAGTCAACAAACACAACTGTAATTTTGAACGCTGAGAAAGTGGTGATCTCATCATACGGTTTGAAGGATGAACTAATAAATTGAGACCATGAGAAATTTCCCCTCTTTAGAAAAATGATAATTGGTCTTAGACATCATGCTGTATACTCCCCCATTAAATTAGCCAGTAGAAGGGACAGTATTAAAACTTTCTGGGCCTGACACTGACTGGCATGTTACTTATAGACTACAACATATTTTAATTTGGTACTGATAAACTGCACATTTTATCTGACCACCTGAACTCTATGAGCAAAGTATTGGTGATTTTTTTTTTTTTTTTTTTGCTTTTTGAGACAGGGTCTCGTTTTATAGTTCAGGCTGGCCCTGAGCTCACTATGGTGCTCAGGCAAGCCACCGCGAACTCAGCAATCCTCCTGTCTCTGCCTCCTGAGTGCTGGGATTACAGGCGTGAGCCACCACGTCCGGCATTGTGGTATGTGGTGTGATTGTTGGTGGGCGTGTCTCCATGCCCAGCATTATATGTGGTTACCAGGGATCAAACTCAGGACCTTGCGCTTGTGAGGCAGGCGCCGGAACCACTGAGCTAACCCTCCGGCCCTATTGGTGATTTTTTTCCTTCAAAATCTATAGTAGTTTCAGGCAGGGGAGTTAGCTCAGTGGTTATAGTGCTAGCCTTGCAAATATAAAGTTTCAAGTTCTATCCCTAATACAAAAAAAAAAATCTATAATAGCTTCAAGCTAGTAGAGTAATTAGAAGTTTGGCTTGTAATTATCAGGAAAATGAAATGAATGCTATACAAGAAATAGTTAAGACAGTTTACCTCTGTCCTTAAACATAAACATCATTAAACTGTTCTAACCTGGATTGTATATGAAATAAACTCTAGTCATTTCTGGAACATTACACTATGTTCTAATTTCTGCTTCTGTATAAAATAGCCAAAAAATTGAATAATGCATAAATACATAATACTTTGCTTTAAAACTTCAGGGGAATTCATTTGTGTTTAGGAGAGCCTGAAAGCCCTGCTATTCTACTTGTTAACCTTCTAGCTCATTAACATCTCTAAGTGGAGTGTCTTACAGTCTTAACCATAAAATTACTGCCTCTACTCTTAGCTTCAAAGACGGAGCAGTGCAGAACTGACTGACAAGTGAGTGGAATAGAGACAAAGTGATGGAGATGACAATCACTCAAGTCCCACTTTTATTAAATGCTTTCCAAATGAGGTCACAGAACCTTCAGTCAATTTACAATATAGTGCAGAAAGCAGATTTGTGGTCATCTGTATGAGGACTAGGGGAAACAGGGGTATAGGAAAACAGAAAATACTAAGACCATAATGCAGAAACAAACATCTGCCCTAATATGTAAGTGGAGAAAGTGATTTTTTTCTTAATGACTGAGGCTAATTGGAAGACTAAATTTTTTAAAATAAAAACTGTGATTTATACCTAATATGCACACATTATTAGTTTAAAATTTTTTTCTTCTACATATATTTTTACAGAAGATAAAATGCCACTACATGGATCTTCTATTCCCTACAATCATAACCAATAATCCCAAATTATTTTAGCATTTTTCCTCTTGTTCAGCTACTTTTAATATAATCATTTTTCATAAATATGAGGAATTCTCCATGTTTTTATATAAAAAAATTCCCAAGACATACTCAAAGTGAAAAGAAACAAGATTGTTTGTTTGTTTCTGTTACCAGAGATCAAACTCAGGCCTTGGTGCTTGCAAGGCAGGCACAATGCCATGGACTATATTCCCAGTCCAAAACAATATATTTGGTACTGTGTGCGAAAAAAAAAATATATATACTGGTTGTATATTCATAGACTATTTCTAGACTGGTAAAAGAATTTGATAACAGTGCTTGCTTCTAAGGAAGAGAATTCAGGAACAAGGGTGAGAGGGAGATTCATTATGTACTTTCTTGTGCTGGTTGAATGCATATAATTAATGGATGTACATATAATTAATGTATATAAGTATAATTCAAATAATGAAATTAATAGAAATTTTAAAACAAAACACATAGCCATTGATCCCACACCAACACAGGAGTAAGCACACAAAATGATTTTTCCAGGGAATTAAACATGCTCATCTTCTTAGGAAAAGCATTCCCTTTTACCAAAGTTTTAAACATGTAAACCAAGGATAAAGAAGTAAGAACATCTATTATTCTTATCTTTCTATAAATTCTGTAAGTTAAGCTATACTTCATATCAACAGGTGGAGATCAAAATTTTCCTCCAACTAATTAAATTATATTTTATATTAAAAAGAAATGGGTAGCAGTAATTTCACCATATATTTTCTTAGTGACTCTTAGTGGGAGTTAGTTTTAGCAAAGGTGCTTTAACATATATAATTACTAAATGTAGAGAAATATAGCAGTTAAAATTAACTTTCATATCACAGTCTTAAAAACGTACAATGTAAACTTAGTTATAAAGGAATGCAAAAATTCCACCAATAACTACTAGCTATATGAACACAAAAAGTACTCAATGGAGGACTAACTAGAGCTTCTTGAAGTATATTCCTAAGTATTATATAATCTGGTACAAGATAAACTATGTGGTAATGAGCATTGAAAAAGTCCCTAATGACATGTGAAAATTTTTGATGTTCAAGTGACAACTGTATTTAGGTTCCAAAATTCTAAAATTCTAAATTATATCATTATACAGAAGAACAGTCTGAACTACATTTGTTGTTTAAATAAACATGTGTAGGGAAGCATTATGGACATATAGTCAGAAGAAAAGTACATGAATTCAGAGTTCTGACTACAGCCTACTGATTTACCATAATGTCCATGTGCTACTGAAATAAGAGTCCTACCATTAATTTAATGAAATGTAAAACATTTATTCAACTGCAACTTATCTGAATTCAAAGGCTTTAATAAAAATGTTATATACTCTTTCTGAAATTTCTTTTCAAAATTTTTTCTTTCTCAAATTTCTTAATTTTATCAGCACAAAATGCCTTTCCATGTATGTGTGTACTTATATTAGCAAAACCATTGTATATATACCTATATAAAATTTATAAACATATGGATTCTTATTGACCAAGTAAAAGAAAATCTAGTAAGAAAAAGGAGCAGTAGTATTGTGGTTAAACTGAATACTGACAGATTGTACCATAATATACCATTATATAAAATTTAATTTGTTATCATTGTAATATTTTAAAAACAATTAAATTTTATGTACCTTAAAACCAAAAAACTCACAATGCAGAAATCAAAATAAGTATTAAAGCATCTTTATGTAAAACGTGTTTTCATTGAAAGTTATATAACTAAAGTAAGTCATAAGCTCAAATCAAAATTCTGTTCATGATTAAGAAATATTTCTAGCATAGAGATAGCTCTAAGTTACATACTGAATATTTCAAGTGTTAATCTTTTATTTCTCTGCATAATGTCTCACTTCGAATCACAAACTTTCTTCATTAACATACCTTGAAATCTACTTGCATATTTAAGTAAACTTCTTTGTGATAGGAAATTATCCTTAGTACTTTTAAATGAAAGTATTTCTAAACATAAGTCAAATGAAAATGGGAATCAACATAATTATTTTGAGAACTTAGCAGGAATTTTTGCGAGGCAGGAATTGAACGAAGGTATTTTGTTGCTCTTCCCACATATTCAAACTTAACTAGTTTCACATCAACTGAATGAATCCACTATCCATTTTACCTCCTTCTGGGCTCTTAAGGAATGGCCCAGTTGAGGGAACTCCAACTATGAGAAGGAATACCCTTCTGATATTAAAAGCAATTGATTTCCCCCAGACATGGTGGCTCACGCCTGTAATCCCAGCCCTCGGGAGGCAGAGGCAGGAGGATTGCTGAGTTCTAGGCTTGCTTGGGCTACAAAGTGAGCTCACGGCCAGCCTGAACTACAAAGCAAGACCCTGTCTCAAAAAAAAGAAAGAAAGAAAGAAAGAAAGAAAGAAAGAAAGAAAGAAAGAAAGGAAGGAAGGAAGGAAGGAAGGAAGGAAGGAAGGAAGGAAGGAAGGAAGGAAGGAAGGAAGGAAGGAAGGAAGGAAGGAAGAAAGAAAAAGAAAAAAGCTGTTGATTTTCTCAAGTACCTCCTATAAAATGATATTTTGATAGCTTTAACAGTAAATATCTTCCCTTGCATTTAAAACCATCTCTCAATGATATATAACAACTGATAACACAAACACTAGGTGAATAGTTATTAAGTTATGACATTTAGGGAAGATAAGAAAAAGAAGCCAGTGCATGTTCAGTATAGATGTAATTTTATTGCAATCTGAGATATGTTGACTTCACCCATAAGAAACTCATGAGCGTGGAGGGCTGACTATACTGAGTCACAAATTTTGCCTACAATATAGGATTCTGCTACACAGTTTTATCACTCATGTTATAGATTATAGGCTGCACAGCAGAATTAGAAGAAAAACTGAACTTATATGGTTATATACTTTAGCTCAACATTTAGAAAAAAAAGACCTGAGTCTTGACCAACAAGTTGCCAGTATTGAGTGCACATGCATTTTATGATGCCATAGTGAATGAAGATATCAAGCAAATTCCTTTTGAAGAACTGGCACTTACTAAGAAACACTGATTTTTAGGAGTTGAAACAACTAAAAGCCTACCGAATTTCTAACATTTGAGAAAAAAAAGATGGAAACAAATCTTCAGTAAGTTTATAGTACTTAAACCTTGTTAACTTTAGTAACGTGACACTATAAACTAGACTCAGAAACTCACTGTGAATTAAACCAATACAAATCTTGAGCCTCGTCAAAAGGGAACTCTAAATCAAATATACGTTGGAATATAAACACAAGGTGTACTGCCATATGGGCTTTGATAAGGGTGCTTTGTGATTTTTCCATTAAAAAGTTATCTTATTTAGTGTTGTACTTCTTTTGTTAAAAAGTAAGTAGTTGTGGGCCGGAGATTTAGCTAAGTGGTTCCGGCGCCTGCCTCGCAAGCGCAAGGACCTGAGTTCGATCCCCGGTAACCACATATACTGCTGGGCGTGGAGACACGCCCACCAACAATCAACACCGCATACCACAATGCTGGACGTGATGGCTCACGCCTGTCATCCCAGCACTCGGGAGACAGAGACAGGATTGCTGAGTTTGAAGCTTGCCTAGGGTACATAGTGAGCTCAGAGCCAGACCAAACTACAAAGTGAGACCCTGTCTCAAAAAAAGAAAAATAAAAAGCGGCGCGCCCGGCTACGGCGCCATCCCGAGCGCGCCCCCGCCGCCGCCCTACCCCTACCTCGTCACAGGGCTCCCCACGGCACCCACAGCCGGACGGACACCCGCTACCCCGCCAATTCCATCGCGGTCGTCGGAGGCTGCGCGGTGTGCAGTCGGGGTTCTGGGGGACTCCGTCACCTTCCTGGGCATCTGCCTGTTTCCCTTTGGGTTCATGTGCTGCTTTGCCTTGAGGAAGCGGAGGTGTCCCAACTGCGGCGCCACCTTC
>PVIC010025470.1:0-25242 GCA_004025085.1 Thryonomys swinderianus
TCAGTAGACCAGGGAGGCGGGTAGCTAGGGGCAGCACTCGCAAGGTCTTTTATGACACATTAAGGAGGGTGGGTTTTACCTTGAATGCAATGAGAAAGCAAATGAAGGGATTTATGCTAGGGAGTGATATGATCAGATTTGCATTTTAAAAAGACTTCTTGGCTGCTAGGGAGATAATGAATTACAGGAAAGCAAAGTGGAAGTTAAACAAGGAGAGCAACTGTAAAGCTAGAGTTAGTGATAAGGTCCAAAAGAGGAAAGTGGAAAGAGAATAAAACCGAGATATGCAAAATCTATTTTGAAAATAGAACAAGAAGACTTCATGATGTACCAATGAGGGAGGGACATACGGGCTAATGTCAGGTTTCTAGCATGAGAAACTGAGTAATTAAGGCCACATTTACTAAATTAGCAGAGACTGATGAAGAAAAATCTGGAAAGACAATTAAGAGCTCGTCTGGGAAGAGAACAAACTTGAGCTACCCATGAGACAGCAACATGAAAATGTCAAATTAACATCTGGATGTGCAGGGAAATTTGCTCCTCAGAAAAGCACCTGGGTAGAAGATTAGATTTTCAAGTCATTAACAAATAGATGGTATTTAACATCTTCAGAATCAGTGAGATATTTTAAGAGTATGTAGAATAAGCAAAGAAGTGCAGTGGGAATTCAAATGGTTAGATGCTCAAAGAGAGATAAAGTCTAGGCAAATGATTATTATCAAAAGGAATGCCCAGATTAGTGAGAGCAAAACTAGAACAGTATAGTATCAAGAAAACCCCAAAATGAGAATGTTCCAGACAAAGAATTTTCCAACATGTCAATGAGAGTTATGCATGATGAAGACTGAAAATGATCCACTGAATTTCACATGCAGGTTGTAACATGCACAGTGATCTCAGAGAGAATTTAAGTAAGAGATCCGGAGCGCAGAGAGTGGTAGGAGAATAAAAAATAAAAGAGGCAATGCGGTATATATATATATATATATATATATATATATATATATATATATACACACACACAACATTTTTAGGATTCTTGGCTTTGAAAGGCATTATAGAAAAAGATACGAGTTCAAGGAAAAGAGTTTTATTGGTTTTGAACTAAGGAATGAAAGAATCAAAAGAATGCTTAAGTTCTAGATAATGATCTAGTACCTACCAGAGGTTAAAAAGGAGAAATTTAAAATAAGTACTTGAGCAGGCTCTTAGAAAAAATGGAAGAGGGACCTAAATACACCAAGGATGTCTCCTTTTACAAAAGACAATACTTTTCACCAAGCAACCCAGAAAGAAAAAAAGAAGAGTGGCTGAGGATTGTGTACACAGTAGATTTGGTGTTAAATACTCAACACTTGCAATTATTTTTCTATGTGGAATAATGCCATCATCTGAAATCCCAAGAGGGGGAAAGGAGAGTAAAAGATGAAGGAAAAGAGATTCATAAGTATTGGAAAAGTTTTTGTCACTTTCTCTCTGGGACACAGTAGCTAATGTGCACTATTTAAAGGGGCAAATGATTTTGGGGTCTCAGTTTTAGAAGTTTCCAGGCTCAGTCACAGAAACAGCATAGCAGATGGGCCTGATACCAAGGAAAGTTATTCATATTATATGAGCCAGGAAGAAGAGAGAGAAGACAAAAGATGGGGAGGGAGCTATACCCTTCCAAGTCCTACTTCCTGTGATATACCTTCAACCAGCCCCCACCTCCCTCCCAGCAGCAAATTAGCTACAGTGTCTATAATCCAATCACCTTCCAAACACATACCATTTTCAGGAACATTCTAGATCTAGCCATAACACTCTTCCTCAAGCCCTCTAAAGACTCATGTCCATCTCATTATATAGAAAACATTGGACCCAACTCTAAGAGTTACTAGTCTGAACAGCTACAGAACTACTGAAAAGTCCAAATCTAAAGATTCCCCCTGTGACTCAAGGCAAATGCTTTGCTGTGAGGCCCTATAAAAATGAAAAAGAAAATTTCAACACACAATCATAAAGGCTAAATAGCCCCCTCAGAAAGGGAAGAATAAGGATAGAAAGTAGCAGGTCCAAAGCAAGGTTAAAAACCCTGCACAGCAGAGATTAAATTCTGAAACCCATGTCCAACACCCAGGGAAAGTTGTGGCAAGACAGGAGCTCAAAATGGGGTTGAGGGTTTCTACTCCTGCAGGACTGTCAGTTACAGCACACATGAGTTCTCTTTTGCACTACCTTTGCTTACTGCCGGTGGCTTTTACAGCAGATATTCCATGTTCTACTACTACTTCCTAGACTCTCCACCGCATTTTTAGCTTTATTCTCACAGCTTCACCTACTCCACTATCAGGAATACACTTCCTGGCTTCTCAGGCCTATTTCTAAAATCTAGGTGGAGCCTTCCTGACCCCACAACTCCTGCCTTTTATGCTTCTGCAGAGCCAGTACTCTGTGGATAATGCCAAGGTCTACTGCCAGCTCAGACAGAAGCATACCCATCTAGATAATGGCTGCAGAGGCTTCTGAGGCCCTGGAAGTCTGAACATTGTGAACCAAAACCCAGTACTTCTGGAGCAGGGAACTCAAGCACTCATTCTCAAAGGGAAGTTTTACATTCTTGCATCTCTGAGACAACAGAGGTCTCTTGCTGACTTCTGAGATGTCATTTCTTTAGGTACCTTTCCTCTAGTCCTGATGCAAAGTTCTCAGCTTCTTTTAATGTCAAACATTTTAGCAAATAAACTCTCCTCTGGTGCAAATTTGCAGCTGCTTTCTTTTTGAGGAAATGAAAATTTTTCAAATAGGCTTTTTTATTCTGATTTTCAGTATAAAACTGTCAAAGAACTGCCAATAGTAATTATGCCACCGTCTGAACATTGGGCTGCCTTAACATTTTTCTCAGCCATGTCAATCAGTCCACTGCCCATAGTCTCAGTATTCTGCAAAGTCTTGGGACATGAGCAAAAGGTAGACAAATTTCCTGCCAGAGTATAACACATATGGTCTCAAATCCAATGGTCAGCAGAGACCTGTTCCTAATAGAAAACTCCTAAGCCTGGTCTCAACTCTGCATTTCTATCATCATGCTGGTCTTCTGAGCTTTAGTCAGAATCACCCAGTAAGCTGTTTATAACATTAAAGGGCTTCTCTATGTACAATCTCTAAAGCCTTTCTAAATTCTTCCCATAAGCCAGTTACAAAGGCATCTAAGGCACACTGCCAGGTAATAGGAATAGTTGTAGCAATGATCCTACTTCCTTGGTACCAGTAATCTGTCTTGGTCACTTTCTCATCTCCTGCACACAATATTCAACACCCACAACATAAAGGACGAGAGGTTTATTTTGGCTTTCGGTTTTAGACATTTCAATCCATGATTGGCAGGTTCAAACATGGAAACAGGATGGGAGAAAAGCTTGCCACCAAGGAAGGATGCACGTGCCATGGTGGCCAGAAAACAGAGAGAAAAAGGAGGAGGGGGAGAAAAACTCATCTAGATCACGCTCCCAGTGAGTCACCTCCAAACAGTCCCCATCTCCTAACAGCAAGTTAGCCAAGCCACATTGCCTGCATCATCTTGTCATCTTCTGAAGACATGAAGCTTTGGGAGACATTTTAAATCTAAATCATAACATTTACAAGTATGAAACAATCTGTGTTGAGCTCAAGAAAATGCTATTGCCATTGTCAAAGGTACAGATAAAGTAAAAGCTAGCTTACAGGATATATAATTATCTCCAGTAATTCTTAGTTTCAGTGACACAGCCATGGAGAAAGGTGGTGGCTGATTTTTTCCAGAGGTGAAATTTTCCCTCAAAGTGAAGCAAGAGAGAGACAGAGAAAAAAAAAAAAAACTCCTACAGTTTGCACTTGAGTAGCAAATGGACTTTAAGCTGCTTACAGTCAGTGTTATTTATATTTGATATATATGGCTCAATAGTTGAATTGCTTAAATTTTAAATTATTATATAAAGTTATGGACTTTACAAAAATAATAACTCAACAAGTATTTTGATCATTTCATTCAGATAGCTTTGATCTAAGAACAGCATTTAGGAATCTAACAAACATTTTAGGATTCTTCCATTTTTCTTGGTCTTTTTTTTTTTTCTTTTTTCTTTCAATACTGGGGATCAAACTCAGGATTTTGTCCTTGCCAGGCAGGCCCCACAACACTGAACTAAATCCCGCCCCCCAGAAAGCTTAACATATAGCCAGCATCAAACTAAAGTTAATCATAAGAGAAAAGAAGGTCACTAAAAACTGGTGAAGGGAACAATTCACTGAGAAGAATTTTTTTGTAAAAACTTACAAATATGCAAGCACTCAAAACATTGGGGCAATTTCATAAAACAAACACCAGATAGCATAAAGGGTCAGATAGAGCCTAATATAGTCCTAGGGGGTGACTTCAAACCCCATTTTCACAATAAACATGTCAAATAGACACAAACATCACAAGTCAACATTAAATTTCACTATGCATCAGTGGGACCTAATAGATATCTACAGATTGTTCAATTGAATAATAGCCAAATATACTTTCATTTCAGCAGCTCATGGAATTTTCTCCTGAACAGACCATATTTTAGATCATAAAGCAAGTATCAAGAGTACAAAAAACTAAATAATCTCATGCATCCTGTCAGATTGCAGTGGAAAAAAAAAACTAGAAATCAACAGCAGAACAAAGCAGAGGCACTACACAAATTTTATGAAAATTAAATATACTTTTGAACGACCAGCAGCTGAAGGTATCAGAATAGAACTAGACCACTAATAAGCAATGAGACTGAATATTTTCCTAACGAAGAAAGAACCAGAACCTGACAGATGTGTTGCTCAATTTTACCAGATCTTTAAAGAAATAATGCCAATCCTCCTCAAACATTTCCATAAAACAGAAAGGTAGAGAATGCTTCCAGAGTCTTTCTGTGAAGGGAGCTGTACTGAGTAGAATGTTCTAAAGAAACAGAACTGATAGAAAATACATATGTGTAATTAGGCAATGGGATTAATGAGGTAGGTTTATAAGATCAGAGGTGGGAGAGTTCTCAATGGCCACCTCTCCACTGAAGAATTGGCATATCTTAGGTACAGAACAAAAGGGATCAAGGATATATCTCCAGTCCAAGGTCAAAGGCCTGGAGGCTCACTGCAGAGTTGCCAATAGGAGTGTTCAGTGAAAGGCTAAAGAAACTAGAAACAGATACCTAAAGGTGATATTGGCAAAAGACACATTCAAACAGACAAAAAAGCAGACTAGAGTCCTCAAAACTACATGAACTTGCCTATTTCTTTCTTTCTTTTTTTTTTTCCGCATCCAGGCCTCAAGCCTATTCACTGTGTCTGCCCTCTGCAGTTTCCTGACCTATATGCCAATCATTTCCAGAGTCATATTCATAATTATGCTTTACTAATCTGCTAGACATTTATTAATCCAGATTGACATATTATGATTAACAGTCACATACGTATTACTCTGATGTCAAAATTAGATAAAGACTCAACTAAAGAGGAAAACTACACACTAATATCCTTGCTGAAAATAAATGCAAAACCCCTCAATAAGATTCTTGAAAACAGAACTCAACACATTAAAAGATAACACACCATGACCAAGTTGGTTTCATCCTAGCAATGCATGCACGGTTCAATACACATGAATCAGTAAGGTAATACACCACATAAATAGAACCAAGCTTATAAATCACATGATTATCTAATACGTGCAGAAACATCCTTTGCCAAAATTCAAAAACTCTTCATGATAAAAACTCCAAAGAAAACAGGTACAAAAGGATCTTTTCTAACACTGATAAAAGCTTTATTAGATAAATTCACAGCCAACATCATATTGACTGAAAAAAAAATCAAAACCCTTTCCTCTAAAATCAAGAATGAGACAAAGATGTACACTCTCACAATTTCTGTTCAACTTAGTACTTAAAACTTCAGCCAGGGCAATTAGCCAAGAGAAAAAAGTAAACAGAGTACAAACAGGGAAGGAAAAACCAAATTATTCATGTTTGAAAGTAATATGCTACTTCACTTAGAGGGCCCTATACGCTATAGCAGAAGGGTCTTAGCTCTGATAAATAGCAAATCACAGAATACAAAATGAACACACAAAGGTCAGTAGCTTTCCTATACATCAATAATTAACCTTCCCAGAATGAAATTATGAAAACAATTCCATTTGCAATAGCTTCAAAAAAATTAGTAATTAACCTAACCAAAAGGGGAAAGTCTTCTACAATAAAAATGATTTAATGCTGAAGAAATTGAAGAAGACATTAGAAAATAGAAAGACTTTCCTAATTCACAAGTCAGCAGAATTAATATTGTTTAAATGGCCATATTACCAAAAATGATTCCTATTAAAATACCAAAAACAGTCTTCACAGAACTAGAAAAAATAAACCTACAATGTATTTAGACACACAAAAAGCCTAAAATAGCCAAAGCAGTACTAAAGAAAAAGAGCAATGCTGAAGGCATTACAATACCTGGGTTCAAATTATACGACAAAGCCATAATAACAAAAACATCACTTTCCAGTGCTACCCGTTTTATAGCAAAAATGGAAGAATTTTTAGAAAGCTATAAAAGTATATTTTTCAGAGGCTAATCTACAATGTTCATTTTCTTTAATACCAATTTAATTTAAAAAGTAAATATTAATGCTGGGCGTGGTTGGCTTATGCCTGTCATCCCAGCACTCGGGAGGCAGAGGCAGGAGGATTGCTGAGGTTGAGGCTTGCCTGGGCTACATGGTGAGCTCAGGGCCAGCCTGAACTAAAAAGCGAGACTCTGTCTCAAAAAAAACTTTTAAAAAGTGAATATTTTACTAATATCAGTAATTTTGAACACATATATTATATAGTATTAAAATGTAACCATTACCTTAAATATACACAATCTAACTTCTGTTCTACATTTAAAGCCAGCTATCCTTCATTCCCCTCTCAGGCCTTAGCCTTGCTCCCTACTCCAGGATTAAAAGCTGCTGCCCACCCCCTTAGGGTGGGCTGAACTCTCTACCTCGGACCCCTGACGTGCTGCTGTACTTAGCACTTGCTAAACCTTCCTGCTACAATTCATAGACAGTGGGTATTAAATCTACCTAATATTTGGTGTGAAGGCCTGGGAGGCCTTTGGGAAAAAAACAAACCCGTGAGGCCCCCTTATCTTCGCCGTCCTTCCACGCACCAGCCATCCTCTCCACTCTAGCAATCTTCTCTTTGGAGTTGGGTGAGTCTCTGCCTCTCTTTTGTTTTCCTGGCCTCTTTACTTTCCTTCAGCCCCAAAATCCTAGCTCTAGGTCTTGGCCCTTCCAAGCCTGAGGAACTGTCCCATTGGCCAGGCCACTCCAGAGGCACAAAATGCTAGTCTCTTCTTGATGGCCCCCAGTAGAATGAGAATACTCAGAGACATGGAGATGTCTGTCTGATACTTTCTCTTCCTTTGGCCTAGAGACCCACCCACTTCACTACAGGCAACTCCAACTCAACCCGGCAGTTACCCAAAGACTTGCCTTTGTTCTGTCTCCTATAAACATTCTATATGGAAAGAGGAGACAGAAAAAGTAAGTAGATAAATTAATTAAATAAATAAAATCTTATTTTCCTGTGTAACACAGCATAATAAATGATCTGCATAAGGTCACAGTGACCATGGGGTCAACCTCAGACTACTCATAGCAGGAACCAAAGAAACTAAACTGCAGATTATAAGATTCTATCAAGTAAATACAGAAGAAAACTAAAGCAGAACAAAATATCAACACACTAATAAGTGAAATTAATAGATCACAGGTAGGCAAATACTGGATCTTCTCTTTGCTATGAGCCACCTGTAGATGCAAATGAGCTCTAGAAAGTATGACAGTTTTTGTAGAATAGGAAATTTCCAAAGGAAATTTGGTGTGGGAATGTAATGAGAGGAAGGAATAAATATGATTCTGAAAGAAAATAAAAGAGCATGTATACAGGGGGTGGGGAGGTATGCGTGGGGAGGGATATGGGTAAAAATGAGAATTAACTTGTGTCATATATTGGTACAAATTCCCCAATATTATGTGTGATTGTGAGATGTATATAAACTGTACCAATAAAGATTAGAAATTCAATTAAAAATATAAATACCAAAGGAAAACAGTGCCAAATGATAGATTTTTTTTTTAAAGTTAAGGGGGGTCTAAACAATCAGTCTGAGTTCAAACTGGAATCTAAACCCAAATAGACATAGAAAATAAATTAAAATGCATATATTTTGTAAAACATGGTCCTTGGGTTGCACACAGCCTCACAGTCCTGGCATATAACAACCTTGGACACCAAATGATGCAGTAGCCTTCCCGAAGACCCACACAAAAGGGCCTATTTAAGCATTTTCAATGGATTCTTAACGTTTTAACTGATAATTAAATCAAATTCTGTAATTTTATATTCTTTTCTGATCAATATTCCTAAAACATTTCTTATAAACAGCTTTGGGATGACTGGTGAACCATAATTACAGAGTTAATTTACTCTTTTGTTGGTTCTTAACGTTATACTAGAACAGTTTGTCACTTGAGGTCATATAAAATCTGAAAGGACCATCCGCCCTAGCAAAAAGGTAACATCTTTGCTCTTCTTTTTACTTCTTTCTGCTGTGGTGACAATTTACTGATCAAGGTTACTTCAAAGTCTGTTACCTAGCCAGTGCTAATGAAATTGTAACACCTGAATTAATGCTGGAATAAAGGTGTACCAGAAACATTGTAAAATCCAAGTGGCTCCAAGGCTTATTACTATTATAGAAAGAAACCAGGAAGCAGGATAGAGAAGAGGGATGAAGAAAGTTACAAATATATACTTTTAGCACAAGAGGATTTTGTAGAAGGACACCTGCCCCGGACCTCAGCCCTACTCATAACGGATTCATACACAGAACCTCAAAACCCTCATCTCTCAGGTCCACTCACCCCAGTCAAAATCTGGGCTACCTTCTTTTGGGGCTCACTCCTTCCTGTTGGCTGTAGATCTCAAACTCTGAGATCAGCTAAACTCCTGGATGAGGTCACCTCAGGAGCAACTTCACTCCTTATTTTTCCTGTCTCCTCTGTTTTCTGCATTCAACTAACTGAAATCAGCCTTCACTTCCATGCCTGTTTCTCCAGGCCCCTCAAAGTGTCCAACTATAAGTAAACATCAGAAGGGGATTTGTGGGCTGGGGATTTAGCTCAAGTGGTACCATGCCTATCTTGGAAGCACAAGGGCCTGAGTTCGATCCCCAATACCACAAAAAGGAAGAAAAAAATGACAAAAAGGGATTTGTTTGGGGGCTTGTAGTACAACTTCCTGAAACAAAATACAACCTAGAACCTACTTTCCAAAAGAGTTTAACAATATGGTCATAAAATGGCCAAATGAACAATATGGTCATAAAATGGCCTGAATGTTATGGTGGTAGAAGCACAAATTATTAACAAAGAAAGAAAAAAACTCCAGCTTCACTCTACTGCAACATTTTACAGTCTATGCCTCTCGTTCCTTGCAGCTTATAATAACTCACCAAACAAGCTGCAACCCAAAGTCATGAATAGATCTCCTGCCCAGTGTGCTCCTGCACAGCCACACCACTCTAATCCATCCATCTCCTCAGCCTAGTCCCACTGATTTATGGCCACCTCTTTATCCCCAGCAACACTGCCCCCAATACTCTTTCAGAGACAGCCTCCCACTCTTCTTTGCAACCCACTATCTTCTGCAAAACTTTGCTCAAATTTCACTCCCCAAACCTGATTAAAAAAAAATTAACCTATCAATCTTGCCAGAAGATATGCTGCCTCAAAACTCTCAACCCCAAACCCATAAAGACAAATGACAGGGACTCTACACCATTATCCTTATCATACCAACAGCCACAAAAATTTTGAGTCCTCCCTCTGAAAGCTATTTCTCCAGACTAAAACTCATCTCAAAAAAAAAAAAAAACTGTTCCACATAGATGGAAATCCCAACTCCTGACTCCTATATCTCTCTGCCTTACAACTATCTAAGAAAAAACTGACCAACATGAACAGACCATGAACTAACTCATGATCCGTCTCCCTATTACTCTATGAATTTATCCTGGTTCTCTTCAGAGGCCACCAACTGGTTATTTTCATAGGTTTTTCTCTTGATAACCTCTCTGCCTGACTAGAGACCACTCTACACCACTGTGTCTCAATTCATCCACCCTCAAACCTTCCAAAACCCACCTGGTATGTGTATGTTCCCTCTTCTTTTCTCAACAGCACTAGCCCCATGAAAGATTTACTTCCAGACCAACACTAATAATACTGCTTCAACCTCGCTTTCTACCTTTTAAACAAAATAAATTTCTCTCTGCTCCATTATTTCTGCCTGTACCTGTCTCAGTCATCTTCAGTTTATACGTCAATCTCTACTCCCAAATCAGCCTGGATAAATACCCAGACGTGACTTATTCACAAAAGAATTTAGGCCCAACCTTCAAAGATCAAGCCAACACCCTCCTTACGTCATGCCAAACAGCTTTAAAGAAAGGACCACGAGGCTCTTTTAGACCTAGTTCACTAACTTTTCTAAATTTCCTACAACTACCCAATCATCAGTACTATAAGCCTTGACATGTCCCACTTACATCATCCCCTTTACATTTACCCTGAGCCAACACTTAACAGTCTCTTCGTGGAAAACACTTCTTAATGCGACCAAATCACCCATAGCAAGAGATCCAAGGCTACCAGTTTCTTCGGGTCACTTATGACATCTTAGCTGAGACAAATAAGTTCAGTCCACCCTCAGTTTCTCCAGGCCGGCCATACTCTTCAGTCTCTTCTCTAGCCCTAATTACTCATCAGCTCTCCCGCATGAGCTCTCATTAGCACATCACACTCTAACCACTCCATATCAATCCAATGTCTGGAGGAGGCCTTCTCGACTAGTTCTGTTACAGACAGCTAAATTAGGGGGAAAGATGACAAGTAGTCAGCCAGGGCTGTGCAAAAGTCAGAGAGTCTGTGCAAAAGATGAAAACATATTGCAACTGTGGTCAGAAGTGTATCTGCTTGAGCCCAGGCCTCAAGTTAAAGACAAAGTGACCAGGCTTGCATACTTCCCCAAGGGTTAAGTGGCAACACTGGTTTAATAAAGTCTAGACAGGCATCGGTCACTCCATGAGTGATCAAGAACTCCTAAACCCATCCTCTGAAAAACATTCTTTTTTCTTTACATACAAACTTGCTATGTGCCTTGCTTCCCCATTGAATCAATCTCACCTAAGTGGCTATATTTCTAATCGTATTGGCTGATCATAATTGTGTCCCACACTGTTTGTACCTTATGATTTTGATCTATGAAACTTCTCCTGTAAAAGGGGATCCCCTGACAACCCACTCAAGCCCCCTCCTGCCTCTCAGGAACTTAAATCTCTCCCTCCCAATAAATATTTCCTCCTCTTAACTTCTTCTTTCCTTAGAATTCCTTCTTCAATTTGAGGAACATGGACTTGGCATATCTGACATCTAACAGGTTGGAAATTATATTACTTCTATATCATTTGGAGATCTTTTATTAGTTTCAATTGGATCTGGAAAAATGAGCCGAGCCTTTCAATTTCAGGGACATATACTTCATAATACGTCTTCTTGCTATGCTTTATGTCTTTCTTTTCCATTGTGGAATATATTTTGTGGCCAGCAATCCTACCTCTGCCTGCCCACTAGTTAGAGAGCAATGTTCACTTTAACCTATTTGCCTCCCTTTATCAAAGTGGCCTCAACCACCACTCTCTCCCCATTCCCATCGCTGACCACATCCACCAAAAACAGCACTCACTCTATTCCCCTGACATTACACACACCTACAGAAGTAGCCAAAGGAGTAAAAAAAAAAAAAAAAAACGAAACCAACCACTTCTCTCACCTTCTCCCAAAGCTTATCGCAAGCCCTGTAGGAGAGTTTCAATAAAATATCACAATATGGAATCAAGATCCAGGACCAGTGGATCCATTCCTGCTTTGTATCATACTAAGATGAAGAATTGTCCAAAACCACCCAATACCAGATGGACATCATTTACAAGAGAGAGAGAGAGAGAGAGAGAGAGAGAGAGAGAGAGAGAGAGACCCACAAAAACATAGATACTAAAAGTTCCCTCATCAGAAAGATAAAAGCCCTAAGCAATGCCCCAGCACAGCAGAAAGTAGCCAAAGGAACATAATGGCCCGTTTCTAATCTTCTCTGTCCTCAACACTGCTCTCAATTTTTTATTTTATGTTCTATTATGATTTTCCCTTAGCGGCCTAACTTTTATTCTAGGTTTAAAGCCAGCTAGATGCCTCATGCTACTTCCTGGGCCAGGTTCTGCTCCGCCCCAGATTAAAGGGGCTGCCCCGACTCTGGGCTTCGGCTGAAGTCTCCACCTCCGAAGCCCTGACACCGGCTGGACTTGTCATACTAATAAGTTCTTCTGCTTCAATACATTTTCTCCAGGCCTTAAGTCATCCTGACAGAGCCCACGTTCCTAAACCATATTTTGACTCTCAGTAACCTTTTAAAACCATGTGTGTGTGTGTGTGTGTGTATGTTTTTGTTGTTATTGTTTGGTTTTGTTTTTCTTTTGTTTTGTTTTGTTTTGTTTTGTTTTGTTTTGTTTTGAGACAGGGTCTCACTTTGTAGTTCAAGCAGGCTTTGAGCTCACTATATAGCCCAAGAAAGCCTCGAACTCACAGCAATCCTCTTCTCTGCCTCCCGAGTGCTGGGATGACAGGCGTGAGCCACCATGCCTAACATTTGAGGTCTGTGGTGCTGATTGCTGGTGGGCGTGGGTCACCACAGCCGGTATTGTGGTTTGTGGTTACTGCGATAGAACCAGGGACCTTGTGCTTGCTAGGCAGGTGCCAGAACCACTGAGCTACACCTCTGGCCCTTCTCCGTATATTTTTAACAATTCTATTTTTAATGGGAGTGAAAATGACTCTTGAACCGTCTCTGCGGCTGAAGCAGGTTGTCCTCAGAGTGTTCGCTTTCTGCTTGGAAAGACAATAAACAAAGAGTTATTTAGACCAACTGGCAAAGCAACACCTATGTGAATACAAATTGTAGATGTCAGCCAGAATGATTCTCAAATAAATGTGAAGGAAAATAAGAAAATTCTAGAGGGGTCACTTAACTGGAGCATATTACTCATCGCAGAACTTCTCTTGCTTGGCCTAAAACCTCGCACCTGCTCTCCTCTCTTTTTCTCCTTTATCCATCCAGTTCCCTAAACCAAAACCTCAACAGTCTCCCTGATGTACCCACACTCCTTCCATTTTGGCTAATATAAGCCATTTTTCTGACTCATTAATTTGTCAGTCTCACCAGGCTCACTGTGCCATTTGGAAAGAACAGAACAAACAATCCACTCCCAGACTCTTTTCCTTCTCTGATAGAAGAAAATGATCTGCTGAAAGCCTCCCGGGCTGGAGGGGATATTCAGAAACAGAAAAACCAACACATTCTTACCAAAGGAACAGAATCTAGAATATCTGATTAAATTCTCTCTTCTTCCCGGTCATTATATGTAACATTTGTGATAGTATTGTCTTTTGACTAAGTATTCTATTTACACATCTAAATGTATCATAACTTCCACTGTACCATAACTATACTCCTTTTCTAGAATACAAGTCCCTCCTAGAGTTTCAATAATGCATTCAGTAAAATTCATCATTAACTTCTACCCATGGCTCATAATAAGAAAGAAAGTGAAAGTGGGGAGAACAACCAGAGTACTAAGATAAGAAGATAGGAAGGAAAAGCAGACAAAACAAATAAATGAAAGAAATGCTGTGGCTCTTGGATATTTTGGAAAGCTCTAGAACCTGTTCATATATAGGAAGCCTAACCATTAAGAGAAATAAGCGAAGTATTTTTTTGCCCCACCTTAGGAGTGGCTGCTTATCTAGCTGCTTAGCTGATGCTATTGCCTAGTGGCCGTAATTGTCAGCTGGCTATACTTACTACAGGTACTGTTCTTAAATAATGCCTATTCATTTGGTTGTCTTGGTACTTTGACTCACTTGCAAAACTAATACTTTAGGGAAACCAAAGGCAACGAACAGGAAGAACCGCCTTTAGGTAAGCAAGAAGTAGTCTGTGTAAATACACACTAAATTACAAGCATCATGTAGCTGTGGTTCCTCACTGACTGGACGGCTACTCTGTGTCAGCTGCTAGAAGTCCATGTCTCCATCGTGGTCCTCCTTTATCTATTTCACTTTGCTGATCCTTAAGCCTCATTCATCTCTGCACCTCAGTCCTCCTTTCATATACTAACTGTAGAGAAATCCCCACAAGCTCTCCCTTGAATAGCGAGGTGCTATGGACAGCACACTCGGAAAGATTACTAAGTTGTGGCAAAACTGATTGGTTTTTTTAAACCCTAGATTTGATTCTAATAACATAGTACTAATAACTTCTAATAACTTCTTCAATGAGAGTGAAAATCATAATTGTGTCCTCTTCATGAAATTCCTTTAGGGGCTAAATGTAACAAAAACGTATATGTGAAACATACAATACAGTAAGCATTCAGTAAACAGGTTGTTTATGAAGTATAAACATTCTTTCTCAAGATCCTAGAAGCTGACTCATTTTATTCACAGCCAATTCTAAAGTTCAGATTCCAAGGGTACTGTAGGAAGTCTGTGCACTACATGATGATCTATTCATGTATCATTTATTGGTTTCTAAGTGGGGGAAAATTACTGTATTTCACAGTCAGATCCTGGCTCTTTCTCACTGTCCTGCTCAGTGTCTCACTGCCATATTTCTATTTTTTTGTCCCCTTCTCCTAATGTAGTTCACCAAAAAGAAATTTTCCAAAGAAAGGGAATTCCTGTATCTAAAACCGAGTTCAGAATTACCTAACCAGCTCACCTACAGGGTGATCCTCTACCACGATCCTGTACCATGATCATAACCTTCCGCTAGGGATACAGCTTCCTATGTGACACTACATGACATTTGTTGTCTTCCCGCACACCAGCTCTGGGGCATTTCCCAGAACTCCTACAGAGAATCTACAAAGAAGCTTAAAGGTTCTGTAAAGAAGCAGTTTTCTATATGTACATGGAAACAGTAACTTCAGCGAAAAATATAAAAAATAGGAAAAAGTGAATTGATCTTCCCATTTCAGTGAATATAAAATAGGCACAGTACAATGAACCCTAATTGTAAGACTGCATACTAAAAGCACATAAGTGCCGACAGGGAATAAAGAATCGGAAACCTAAATCAGAGATGAAAAGAAAAAAAAAAAAAAAGAGAAGACTGCCACAGATGAATTGTGCTGAGTGTCAGTAAGTGCGGTTAAAAGATCAATTATCTTAAGAAAGATACTTCAAGTAAGTGCATTCAATTATTCAGGTTAGGCGAGGCTCTGCTGCAGTAACAAAGTCTGCAGATGAGAATATTATGTTTGTTATTATTACAAAGTTGATATCATAGAAGATGAGTCAAACTTCTTAAAACCAACCATAGAATTAGACATATCCAATGCTTGGTAGCACCAGATTCTTCAGATATATTGACTTGGGAGAGTCTAACTACGGACAAAATACAAATGTGGAAAAGGCCAGAATGTGTGCCTCCCTTCTGTGAACCCATGGCTCCCAAAAAGGAGGGGATGAGAAAGAGGGTTTAATTTTCATATATTTAGTTGGCCCTTCAAAAGTCACCAATCAGATGAGGTCACTCCCTGGCTTTTGGAGTTGTTGTTGTTGTTGTTTTCCTGGAAAAGGAGTGAGGGGGTGGAGGGAAGACAGGACTGTTAACCCATGGAGCCCCTCTTCACATGAAAAGAAGCATGAGGAGAGAAGCTTCCCATCCTACCACAACATTCACTTAAGTATGAAGAAAGCCTGAAAAAAATCTCCAGCCATATCTTTTCAGCCATCTTTAAAACTACCTACCCCTCCTGAGTTCTAATCTTTAAAAGAGCTAACGTTGTTTGAACAAACAAGATATTTTTCACTTCTCAATCACATTTTTTGTAGCCTATGGATCTTACAATCATTACATACATGTTTTTCTGTTTATTGAAATTGGAAGGGCTGTTCAGGCTACTATGACTAGTCCTCCAAGATCTCTCTATTTTATTTCCCCCACAAAACAAAATGAAAAATAATTTAGGCTACCAACAAGTCTGTTACAGGTCATGTCTAAAGCTATTTTAGAATATAAAAGACACAATACATTTCAGAGAAAATGCTGAACAGCATGCTAATTCCATATATACTTTAAATATCTTGTTTCTATTTGGTTATCTTTTCAGAGAAGAAACTGAATTTATTCAGATAAGGCTAACAATATAAAAAGAAGAACCAAAGCAAAAGTCTTTATTTAGACTTTTGGGGGCCAGAAATGTAAGGTTAAAATTTAAAAATACACTTTAGATAGTATATGCCTCACTATCCTCCCCCACTAATAGTTTAGATTGCTTAAATTTACAAATGTTTCTTTTAAAATCTACACATATGCTATCACAAGCTTTTTTTTTTTTTTTTTTTTAAGATAAGGTCTTGCATTGTAGGTCCTGAGCTTGCTATGTAGCCAGGGCAAGCCTGGACTCAGCAATCCTCCTGCCTCTGCCTCCCGAGTGCTGGGATTACAGGCATGAGCCACCACACCCACCATTGTGGTATGTGGTACTAGACATAGAACCGGGGACCTTGCACTCACGAGGCAGGCACTGGAGCCACTGAGCTAAATCCCTGGGATCAAACTATTTTTTAATCATTAGCTTTTACTTGGTTTAAGGGCTATCTGGCCATATTGTCAGATATTTCTGATGTTGAAGAAGACCAATCTATTTCATAGTTGATATGTTATGAATGCAAAATTTATATTTAAAAGAGAATTCTGTTCTTTTACATTCATTTAGTGTGTATCACCATGACAACTGAGCACTTTTACAATACGTGACACCAAAACATTAGAAGAAAAAAAGAAAAATGTATACTTTCCATGTTTTGCAGACTGAAAGAAAAACTTTTGGTTGAGCCATATACATGAAGGGAAAAAAGATCAAGGAATAATATGAACAGAAACATCCCCCTTCTGTATATAAAGATCTCAGCCTGGTAAGACTGTGCTACAAGAAAAGCTGTTTCAGGAAAAAAGCTTTCTCAGAGACACGAGTTCAATCTCATCACAGAAGAATCCACAGAAATAACCTCGCCTCATCCTCTCATACTGCAGAAAGGACCCTGACGCCTGGTCAGGTGGTCTGAGCTGTGGGGGTCACACAGCCAGCCAGCTTGCCACAAGCCCTGTCTCTAATCAAGGCCCGCTGCCTCCTCGTCCTCCGCTCCTGCCACACAGTCCCATTTCAGATGTCCTGTTTCTCCCACCTGTCAAAATCAAACACTGTTTGATTCAGAGGTCTCGGACTGTGCTCAAAATATATCGGAAGGTTTTTAAAAGCTGGCTTTAAAAACAAAAGCTATCAATCCAAAAGTGAACGTGGCAGCAGAAAAAACTATGTGTGGTTTAGATACAGCTTGGATATGGCTTGGGCTTTTTAAGTTTACTTATGGGAAATGTCACGAACCATGAAGGGACAGAGATTTTACCCTCGTTACAGCCTGACAGATTAGGGTACCAGCTTCATGGAGCCTGGTTAAAGACACAAGACTCGTGTATCAGAAATAAAAGGCAGTTTAGTCTTCACAGCAATAGCTATCGTATCAGCGTTGCCACTACGCCCCCAAATCTCAGTTCCCAAGCGTGACGTGAAGTGGGTCACTGACGTTCTTAGTACAGTATGTGTTTTCAGATGAAGAATCCTCAGCTGAGAGAATCCAAATAACTTATAATGCATAGTGAGTCTACTTAATCTTTGTCCAGGAGGGAGATTTTATTTTTATTATACTGGACAGAAATAAAACCTTTTCTTTGCTCCAGGGGTCAATACTCATATTATCTCTGTCTTCCAAGGCTGTTTGCTTTACAAATATTCTTGAATACATAGTCCAGAGCAAAGTCAGGGAGTCCCTTCACTTGCGGAAATGTAAGAGTCCTTTAGAGAACTGTCCTGAAACAATAACCGATCTCGCGCCTACACTGTCTCAGCCTCTGAGAAATTTTCCCATGAATACAACACTACGTTACCCATGATGATTTATCTGACCAGTACAGACCAAGAGCTGCGTGTACTTATATTTGTTGACCAAACTGTATGGGAACACAGCTATTTGTTTATATATTTTCTGTCACTGTTTTTACACTTCAGTGACAGTATTCATGATACTAACTATATAAGTCCATTGCCAAGAGGCTGTTGTGATGAAAATTATATGCAAATGTTAGTATGAAAAGCCAAAAGTGTGAGAAAAATTAGATTCAATGACCACAATATGACTGGAGTCATCTTGGGCCCTCAGGATGAAAATATTGATGCTTGGTACATTAGAAACATTTTCCAATCTCTGAGCCCCCAAAATGAGTCTATCTTTGGAAACTGATGGCTTACTCGTGTGTGCGTGTGTGCGTGTGTGTGTGTGTGTATCTTTATATTGGATTCAATGCATTGAACATTGAGCACGATGCATTTTCAAATTACTCAAGCCCTGTCTTGGTCCGTACACAGAAAGAAATGAGATCATTTTATATCTGTAACAACTCTGGCTAGAAACTTGAAGCTGATGAAAGTGTAATGAGCTGATGTGGTATCACTGGGCACTTAAATGTCTTATGTTCCCACCTAAGGAACAGGTCATCGTATGTTTTAGGATATTAATTTAATGCCTATCCTTCCCACAAGATGTGTGGTCCCAAACACACATGAAAGCAGGTGCCATTTACAATTTTGCTGGCCTCCAAGAAATGCCTGTAAGAAGATAAATGTTGACAATCACCATGACTATGGCTTCTGAGCCCAATGGTATCTTAAGGCAACCACTTCAGTTAAAATAACTGAATTTAGTCCCCGCTAACAGCTGGGTGGGATTCGTGTATTTCTTAAAATTCCTGAGAGACAGCTATGGGAACAAGTGAGGGAAAGACACCAGGAGTTCAAGTGTGAGAAGGTTCAGGTGCTGAGACCAGCCCCTCATTTGTGATAGACTGGTGAGTCAGGCGAAGAGCCATGGGGGTCAAACTGTGGGTAGCCATGTGGTAAAGAATGGCAGAAGTGGAACTGATTGAATGAAGACTGTCTCCAGAGCTGTAGAGAGCCACCCTCCAGGAAACTAGAGTGCGTGAGCAAGGAGCCTGTAGTGGATGCCAATGTGGAATGTCACTAGCATGTTCTCCTTAGTACTTCCTGTAGACTTTCCTTCCCAGGAACAAGGATGTTCTTCTTCCATGGCTGTAGGATCCAGGGGAAGGGAATGTAACTAGGACCTTCGGATTTAGGTTCTAGTCTCCTGTGAGTCAACACCACACACCGAAATAATATGAGGCTTAGAGAAACTGAGCTTGGGCCTGATCCATGCTACTCTGGGTAGCAAAAGACCCCAGGCCCCAGCCTGCCACAACTTTTATTCAGCACCTCTCCAATAACAAAAACGTAACAAAGACTCAGAAGGCAGGGTAAACACCGGTAATGGAGCAGTTCCACCTTGAAGCATCACAGCATGTGGGAAGACCAGAGCCCTTGTTGTCCAAGGTGAAGGTGAGCTGAATGCAAACTCCTAGGCAGCCAGGAAGGATGTTTCAATTATCCCTCCCAAACAGGATTCTTTGCAACGTAGCTAAGTCCAAAGTCTGTCTGCAGAAAGGCCTGGTCAGTTTTGACCTTCTAATTATTTCTCCCAAACAGGATTGTTCCCAACACATAGCCACAGAAAATTATGTCCCATTATTAGAGCTACAACTTAACCTTTTCTCCAATCACCATTACTCAGACCCAAATCTTTTGTGAGAAGAGTGAATACAAGAGACAGAGGACAATTTTATAAAACTCACAAAGATCTATGGCCTCTATATCATGTAATCTTATAGACTACAATGGGAGAATTCAGAAGTATTATATTCAACAAAAGTATCATTTTCTTATGGTCTAAGACCCTGTTAATCAAACATAGACTCCAAGTAGCTGAATCAGAGTGTAGTTTGAACGCCTGAACTGCCCTGTTGGCTAGCATGTCATCAAAAATGCGCAATAGCAAGACTGTTCTGGGATTTCCCTTTAAAGAGACAAAAAAACAACATGTCCAGGAATAGTTGTGACAGAACCCTTAACTTTGTGGAAATCAGTGTGAAGATTCCTCAAAACCTAGGTTTAGACATCCCATTTGACCCTGCTAATTCCCTACTAGATATATACATGAGAGAATTAAAAGCATCATATCACAGCAACATATACGCAGCCATGTTTATAGCAGCTCAGCTTGTGATAGCTAAATCTTAGAAACAGCCCAAATGCTCACCAATAGGAGGCTTAGTAAAGAAGATGTGGGGTTTTTAAAATAAAATACAGTATTATTCAATAATAAATTACAGACATTATACTTAAAAGGATGTATGTTGATAAAATACTCATAAATGAAACAAATAGGACACAGATATGCAAATATCATATCCTTTCTCTAGTATGAGGAACAAAAAGTATAAATGAGGTCCAGAATGCATGATACTTATAGTGAAGTAGGAACAAAATATTCAAAAGGAAAGAGGATGTAGGCGTAAAGAACAGAAAAAAATTACGGTAAAAACAAAAAAATGGAAACAAAGCTTATGTACATAGGAAAGTAGGAGGTTGTAGAGATGGCAGAGGAACATGAAAAAATGAGAATCAAGATATATCATGCACACATACCAATTCTCAATGTCGAATGCAATCATAATGTATATAGAAAATGTACCAGTTTAAATTCAATAAAGGAAAAAATAAAAAGACAGTAAGATTCATATTTTTATAGTTGAATAAAGTACAAACAGGTACCCACAATATTTATATGAGCAATCTGAACAAGAAATTAAAAGAAATAAGAAGGGTGAAGAAATTAAGAGAAAGAATAAGGGTGCCCCATATAAAAATAAAAGTATTCTATAATGAACAAAAACCCTTAACATTCAGAAGAGATATAAATAACGCCCATTGCCTCCTCTTCTGATCATTACCCAGAAAGAAGCTCAGAGAAGATTATCAATTTTCTGGGAATAGCACATTGTTAACCACCTCACTCATGTTCATGGGATGGAAAGATGTGAGAGAGGCAGAGAAAGAAATTTTTAAGATAACTTTTGAGAAACCCGTTCCAATACTCAAGGACTCCTACTGATGGCAGGAGGCTTTTGTCATGAAAGAAGCATCATTTTCAGACTGCAGGAGGTCCAGAATGGCAACTATATGAGATAAACTACTCCCACAGGCTCCAAAAGTCAGCTAACCAGACAGAAGGAGCAATTTCATAACCTGGAAAAAGTGATCACCACCGGGAGGCAACACTGACCCCCCCCAAGATAGAATCAGCCTGCCGGAGAGATCAAGACTACATGATGCGGCTGTCCTATGGCACAAAAAATGAGTTCATTTGGGCAGTCACTATAAGCCTCCTCATCAGAAACACAGTCCTTTAATTTGCGGAGGGGCGGATATGTTGCTATGTTTGGGATGACGATGGACCCAGGATGCATTAATAGCAATTGGGCAGAATGAACTTTGTCATTAGCTTAGTTGTACTTGTTCTTATGAGAGAATGACACCTTACCGTGGACATCTACACAGGTGATCCACACAGTTTAATCAATAGCTGTAATACGTTTTCATGGTTTCACCAGCCTGCCCGAATGGCTACATTTTTAATTTATCAATCACAGTATTCCTTGTGACAGACAAGCATCTAGAGACCAGTCAGAACCTCTAGCTGGTAAAGATATAGCAAGGCTTGCCAATGGGGAGTATTGACCAGAGCACGAGCACAGCACCCTGTGCAGAGTAATCACATCCATTTGCAGTTCCGTGTGGCTGGTGCCAAGGCCAAACAGCTACGGCAGCCAAGTGGATACCTTTGGTTCCACATGACCTGAACCACATGCAGGCAAGTCAGAAAACCTCTGTGAGCAGAGTGCCCAGCCTTCAGAGAGACGGCTGCCTCGTCTTCAGCCCAGTCGGCGTGTTGTTCAGACCACATCAGCTGCAGTCTTGGACACATCATTTCATTTGACAAATAAAAACATTCTTGCCTCATTAGTTGTTCCATCTGAGTTAAACTGCCACAAAACAGCATATTAGATAGTCAAAATTCTCCATTGGTGAGACTTTCAGTTCTGCAAAGCCAGGTAGCAAGCTAGTAGATGTTTTCTAAAGGAGTATACCTGGAGTCAACGCAAGTATAGTAGTGCATTGTAAAGCCAAGGTTGCCTCCAGGTGAATAATGCCTCCCTCTGTCAGAGGATCCAGCTGGAAAAGCCAGGCATTGTGATTTGTAGTTCAAAGGAGTCCCAAAATTATTTCCATAATTGTGGAAATCTCAAAAGTACCATCACTTCTTGACACATGACTCTCCCTGATGAGAATTTCCTTTGAGCCTCATGGGGCGGAAGGCACACCATGTTCACATCAACTCTACCGTATATTTAGATATAGAAGCAACACTCACAGTACACGGAGTTAGCCCAGAGTTCCATTCACAAGTCTTAGTTTCTCTTTCTCCCAGTTTTATCAACTGATTCTGGACATTATCTCTCTCAGTACCAAACAACATGCTAAATTTGATATTTATATCCAATAGAGCCATAACAGTTTGAATCTATTTTCCCCTGTAGCACACTCAAAGACATAGAACTCAGCTTCCCCTTTTCCTTTCATAAGGAGGCTGAGGGCACATGGGGCGTATAAAGAGGCACAAAAGAAAAACATGGCTCTGCATAAATAAGACTAATTTACTTTCAAGTTTGAGTCACCAAACCAAATGAACCTCAAATGGTTTCCATCTGCCCAACACCCATCAGATGGCACTCTACCAGCCACTCCTCATGGCTGATGCCACCTACTTCAGAATTGGACATCCCTTTTGATTTAGCAGCCACGGCCATATGGCACTCCAGTTGGAGCTAGTGGGCTTTGCCTAACTCAAGCCTGACAATGCACAGCAACTTTTTTAAAGGAAGACACCTTAATCTGCAGCACCTGCATCTCCATTATCAGGATGACATTTCTTAAAAATCTTTCTCAATGTTAACACAATGGATAGAAGAGTTTCCTGGCATGGCAGAGCTAACCACAAAAATTTGTGTATTTGATTTAGTTTTTCATTCTCTGAAGTCATTTTCACCAATATTTTAAACTCAGTTTGGATCAGTAACACCTCAAATACTTGTTAAGGCCTTAGTTTTTACGGTTTTTTGGTTTTTGTTTTTTTTTAATTTTCCCTGGAGTTTGTGTCAAGGAAATCTCCCAAAGAAATGGAAGACTCTTCCCATGAATTCCTTGTAACAACCAAACCCAGTGAGGTAACGCTCTGAGGGTTTTTATTTTCCTTTCTAGACGGCTCAAACACACAAAGGAAGCATGAAGTCATGCTACGGTCCTGCCATTGCCGGTCCTCCCCACCAAACATATTCTTCCTCATCTCTCAAGGAAACCAACTGTCTTCCGTCCACAGAGGTTGTGAATTTCCTTTTGGCTTGTTTATAATTGTCATTATGGATTTAGGGCCCAGAATCTTCTGGTCTCTTCAGAGTGCATCTTAATTATAGTTGCTACAATGGGGTACAGTTGAGGTTGACAAGCAGACTGACAGGATAGTCTCCTTAGAGGACAGGATCAAAACAACCGAAGCACTGATCAGGTACCTCTCTTTAAACTTGCTTCTTCATCCTCAGCCTATAGGGAGCATCCACATTTCTCCTCATTAACTAATAGACAAGTAGAAAGTCACATCCAGTTGACCATGTAGTTTCTTGGATATATTTATTATCACTTACACATGGTGTTTCTTGAGATTCTGTATTTTAGCCATGCTTCTGATCACTAAAACTGTCAAAACCCTTTGGAGACTCAAGATTTTGCCATGCGTACAAGTTAGACAGTCATACTTTAATGGCTGGCAAAAAACAGACTTGTAACACAAATCTGATCTTTCAGTTTATTACAGCCAACAGAGAGAAGTATTGTACCACATCCCTATACCTCAGTTTCCAAGGGTGATTATTAAGAAAACACATGGGCTGGCGATTTAGCTCAGTGGTTCTGCCATCCGCCTTGCATGGACAAAGTCCTGAGTTTATTTCCTGGTAACCACATACCACAATGCCATGCATGGTGGCTCATGTTGTAATCCCAGCACTCAGAAGGCAGAGGCAGGAGGATTGCTGTGAGTTTGAGGCTTGCCTGGGCTATGTAGTGAGCTCAGGGCCAGCCTGAACTACAAAGCAAGACCCTGTCTGAAAAAAAAAAGAAAGAAAGAAAAAAAACACATGCCCTGAGCTGCACAATAGGAAAGAATTTCCATGTTTAGGAAGCTGGAATCTATTATGAAGGATGTAAGCATATCTGCCCATTCCCTCTTAATGAGACATTCTCAAATTGGATGGTAAATGAAAAAAATAGTGTCCTTTGACCCAGAGAGAGAGACGCTGTCTCTGTCATCCATAGATGTTCACTATATTAGCACTGAAAAAATAGCCTGAAGCATAGGCAGTCAGAGCCTTTGCTGAGAAGATGGGAAGAAATGTTATAGACCCATATTGTTTGTCTCCTAATTATGTAAACAATTAGTGAGATGATTTCTAAAAAGTAAATTATGTCTTTCCACACTTTTGAGCTTGAATATAAGATACATTTCTTGTAATAAAGTTGTTTTTATGTTAATAAAAGGTGAGGCATGACTAGGCAACATTAACAGAATAGAAACAGGAACCATCACTGATAGGGAAATAGGTCTCATTGATCACTTACACATGGTGTTTCCCTCCTCTTTTTGTTGGGACTGTATACACGGAATACTGAGAACAGTATCAGGTTAAATTTACTCACATTTATACTCTCCATTCATTCAGCACTTATCTGCTGTAACTTTTTTCCCTGGGGACCTTTCCACTTTAATCTAATCCAGAAATAAGACCCTAAGCAGAAAGGCCATATCCACAGAAATGAGATGGTGAGCCAGGAGGCCACACCTCTAAATACAAAATGGTGGCCAGTAGGCCATGTAATCAGAGACAAGCCCAAGGGTCATGCCACCAGGAATAGGATGACAGGCTAGATGGGCACACCATCAAGAACAGGATGGTAGGCTCAGAGGCC
>PVIC010025471.1:0-25240 GCA_004025085.1 Thryonomys swinderianus
AGTCTGAGGAGACTGCAGACTTCTCACCCAATGCACCCATCATTTTAGAAACACTGTGTCTCTGAGCAGTAATTACAAGATTCATGTGCAGGCTGATTTGGAAATACAGCAGAGAAGGCAAAATTTGAAGAACAGTTATTCATTTAGAGATATTTACTGAAGTCCAGGAGAAAATTAGTTTTGGTTTTTAGTGTTTTAACATATTTTGCCAAACATATTCTTTAAAGGCCTAAGGGAATAAGAAAAGTTATTCAGCTCCATTTCATCTATTTTTGCTACTCTGAATTATTTTTCGTTTAAAAAATACCAGGTTCAGGCTAGAGATCTAGCTTAGTGGTTCCTGTGCCTGCCTCAGAAGTGCAAGGTCCTGAGTTTGATCCCAGTTACCACATTCAGTGCTGGGTGTGGAGACTCACGCCCACCAGCAATCAATACCACATACCACAGTGCCAGGCATGGTGGCTCACGCCTGTAATCCCAGCACTCGGGAGGCAGAGACAGGAGGATTGCCGAGTGCAAGGTTTGCCTGGACTACATAGCGAGCTCAGGGCCAGCCTGAACTATAAAGTGAGACCCTGTCTCAAAAAAAAAAAAATCTACTAAAACGTGATAAACCAGAGACTGCTGCAGAAAAATACAGATAAATGTATATTTCACAATTTAGTACATAGTAAAGATACTATTCTGAACCCAGGGAAAAAATGATAGCTGCACAATAATAGGTAGGAAAACAAAAAGCCTAAATTATTTTAAGAAAATATGGATATAAGTGAATTTAGAAATAATATTATGACAGTATACTAATATTTGTAAAGTGTAAATTTAAATGTTCAAATACAAAGGAGTAGCTATGTATATATAATATATTGATAGAATAAAATTATACATTCAATAAACTATACAGCAAAGAGGTATTTAAAGTATTTAATAATCTGCCAACATGCTCAAAATACTTTGAAAATGGTGAAACTCTATTTTCTTGTAATCCCAACTGTATACAGTTTCTCACATTTGAACACAAATACTGTAATCATTACTTAAATACCTTTTTTATGCAAGGGGAACATTTAAGTATCAAGTTTTGTGGTTATTTTTCTTCCTGTATTTTGGAAATTGTAATTTATGATGCAAGTTTATTATTTTATAAGTAAAATAGAAACTATAGAATATACAGGATTTACCCAAATTATATTCCTTCACAAATTATTATCTGAAATCCAAAGTTGTGCTTCTGAGTGGCTGCTCTGTTCTCCCTTCGCAGAAGGCTGAGGGTGAGAAGCCAAGGCCCGGCCTCCCCCTCTGCGGCTGTGCGAGGTGGCTGCACCGCACTGTCTGCCGCTCACACTCCGCCTGACTCTGCGGGGCAGCACAGGGGCTCAAAAGCACAGTCTCTTGAGAAAAACTAACATTCTAGCAAGGATTTACAGAATGATTTCTGTTTTCTTTTTCTTAGCTCTTTTTTATTCTCCCTTCCCTTCAGACGAATATTTCCCAAGAGCCTTGAGAAAATTGCAGGACTTTGTCTCAAACGTCCTTGGGAGAAGAGTGGACTCAGATTTCCTCCAATGTCCACACCTGTCTGTTCAGCTAACTGTGCAGCGGTATTGACTCGCTGCCAGTGTCTCCTGACATTTCAGGGCCCTGATCAATAAAATGTAAGTGTGATTGTATTGTAGAAGTTTCTTTTTCTTGAAACTGGGGTGGATATGAGAAACTCTTTGTTCAGCAGATCTGTATGTGAGGTTTGGACAGAACACCAAGATAATACCTCATGATGTAGCCACGGGGAGCATTCTTTATAGTCGTTCAGTCTTCCACAGAGTTCTTTTCTCATGGTCCGGTATCTTTGCTGAATCACTTCAATTCTTGCATCTTCTACAGGAATGGACAGAAACATCATTAGCTTTTACTGAAATCAGTTTTGTGTTGCAGCTATGATTGCATCTCTTCCAATAGAACTCTTTTCAGTATGTCGTTGCTGAAATTCTCTGATTAAAACAGTGACACTCCTGCATTGGTAGCTGTCGTACATATTCCTAGCTGAACTAAAGGCTCTAACTGCATGGGGGATAACTACTTTTACACTTTTTTTTCCTATATCTGAAATGAATGTTTTCTGTTGCTGTAAAATTATATACCCATACACTACACTGTTATATAGGCAGTTATATACACTAAAATACTGGAAATTAATCTTATGTAACTTACTCTTACCTTTTCTCATTCAGTCAGCTTCCAAACCTGGTAAACATAATTATTATAATCATTTCAAATATATTGAACATTATTCTAGTGGTATCCTCCTGCTGG
Organism: Thryonomys swinderianus; assembly: GCA_004025085.1. Classification (NCBI taxonomy): domain Eukaryota; kingdom Metazoa; phylum Chordata; class Mammalia; order Rodentia; family Thryonomyidae; genus Thryonomys; species Thryonomys swinderianus. The sequence continues at coordinate 2,311 of PVIC010025471.1, forward strand.
TAATTGAGCTTTTAATTTTTATTATTACAATAGTCTCACAACTAGTTTTATTCAATTAAGTATTTTCACGTCCGACTTATGTCAATATTGACACCTACACAATAGTTTTTCATGGTATTCTAATTTAAATTATATGGATTTAAATTTTTTGCCTATGTACATTGCAGTTTACCTTTATTTTGTTAATATACTTAAATTTAAATTACTAATGTAATCTAAACTAAAATCTACATAAAAGAAAATTATTGAGGATAATCTACTAATCTATAAGAACATCTTTGGAAATATTCTAACATTTCTTTTTCTGTTTCTTATTAGACATTTCACTCCACTTTATACAAAGTTATAGCTATATTTTACTCATATATTTAGTTTGTCAGTGAAGAACTAGAACTAATATAATATAGATCATCTCTTTATTTTATAAATGGAAAAGTAAAAGCTCAAAAACTGAGCTATTGCCTCTATTGTGTCATCTACAAGATTAATAACCTGCCTGAGTTCAGAAACTGAATACCATTGGCCATGATACTCTTCCCATATAATCTAGGCTGTGTTCACTTTTACTGAATGAGAAAGAAATGTTTTCACTGTAATAGAGAAAGGGACATCTTTCACATAAATGCACACCCCAGTAAAAATTAGAAAATATATGTGAAGGGATCTTGAGTCAGAGATGATTCTACATAGTACTTTATTTTTGTACAGTATTTCAAAGTTGTATTTAAAAACAACTGACTCCCTTGCTACTTTTATACTTATAGGGGTTATTAGATCCATCTGTATCAGATTGAGTGGGGAGCTGAGGCAGATGAGTCTAAGTACAGCTGGGAAACAGTACAGTCAGATCAAAACTTCAGTGCTCAGAGAATAGAGAATGTTCTTCCCTCTGCTGCCTGCACTGTGATCAAAACTGTTCAGGAAAGGATCCTACTGTGGGAGATTAAAGCCCCCACAGAATAATAAGCCAATTGGATTTCATTCTTTTCCTAACATAAATAGAATAGATTAATCTTTTTAAAGTTCTTTCTTTCATGTCATGTACTATAGGAGACAGTATTAATTTCAAAAAAACCTAAATGGTTCCAGAAGTCAATTCTAAAATTCAAATGCTATTGCTTTTTCTATCAGGTGATTATAGAAGAATTCAATTACAACTAAAACCTATCATTTCTAAGTGAGAAAGCCAAAGAAAAGTGACAAATTTTTAGCAAAGTTAATTTTCATCTCATACTTCTTATTGTATAGTTTAGAAGAGAGTAAGAGTAAGATATTGACTTTGCAGCAATTTATAGTTATGTTTAATTTTGATTTAAAACTAAATGGGAGGGATACAAATTTATTTTTCTAGTATTGCTATGTTTCCTTTGTAAATCTTTAACAGTACTGTTTTGTGTTCAGATTTCTTTGAATTTAAAATTATTTCTGCTCACAACTGTTTAGTAAATTTTCACTAAATCTTGCAATGTAACTTGCACAAATAGAACATTAGGATTACCTCTGAATTATTATATCTAATAAAGATACATATATCTAGATGAAGCATGGAGGACACATAGTCAAAGATGATATGTCTAAGATAAATAACCCGCTCTGGAAAAGCCCATTAGAGTGAGGCCTGAAATTCCTGTAGGCGGAGAAGGGGAATTATCACCAGGAAGCAATGGAGTTGAGTTTAGACTCTTCCAGTGGTTAGCAGGGTGACAAATGTTGTTAAGTTTTACTTCGGGAGGGACAAGAAGTTATACTGTGCTGTTTTAAAGTGGGGTGTCTGTTGATATTAATAAAGTGTATATTTTTAAAAATAAAATGCTAAGTGCCGGGCGTGATGGCTCACGCCTGTAATCCCAACACTTGGGAGGCAGAGACAGGTGGATTGCTGAGTTCGAGGCTTGCCTGGACTACATAGTGTGAGCTCAGAGCCAGCCTGAACTACAAAGTGAGACCCTGTCTCAAAAAAAAAGATAAATATTAGAGGAGATACATATGTCAAACTTGATTTAAATATTGCAAGTTAGATGAATACCTTGAAAGCTCACATGCTATGCTATTAATATGTGCATTTTATGTTTTTAAACGGTTAAAAACAAATTTAAAAAATTAAATATAAAAACTCATCCCCAAAAAATCTTGACATAAAGCCTCTGCTGTAGGTGAATCCAAGAATTAGTTCATTAAAATTTCTGAAATATAACATTGTTTGGGCTCTTTTTTTTTCCAATTTACACTTGAAACAGAGTGAACTGCTAAGTGCTTTGAAGTAGCTTGTCATTGAGGTTGAGAAATAAAAAAAAATGGTGCTGGAAGAGAGGCCTTTTTTGTCAGTCATAACCTTTTGCCATCTGATTTTGTAGGAGAGCCCTCCACCGAGTGCCTTCTCTACCCTTGAGAGGCCTCCACGTCTATGTAAACTCATTGATTTCTGAACTACACTTGCTTCATCTCAGGTCTGCAAGCAGCCATCTTTCCTCTGACCCAAATGAGTGTGATCAGTTCATTTTTGATGGCTCTTTGTTTAAACCTCTGTGGAATAACCCAAGAAGCAATATTGAAACTCTAATTCAGTAGAATTCTTTCATGGCTTCTTGAAAACTTTACACTTTTGTAGGATATCATTAGCCTTATGCTCTTCAAGGTTCTTAGATGCCCTTCATATGTTACAGATGTGCAACAGTTTCCGCCTAATTGATCCTGTACATTTTTCCATCTGTTTCCCTTTCAGTTCCTGAGATGTAAGCTCACACATAATAGTAACTGTTGGTTGAGTGTAGTAGAACCACACACAGTATATCTGATAGTCATTCACATGCAAACTAGTTTGAAGCACAGACTTAAGAGCAAGTACAGCTTCACTTCATTATGTTTAATATCATGTATTGAGTGCTTCTGTCAACAGTTCTTTCCATAATTCCAAGAAAAACAAAGTGGAGGAAATTAAATAACACATTTTCCTAATATGAAACAATCAAAATATAAAGGAATACCTACATGAACCCTCAAGGTCACCATGCAGTATGCTCTATAGGCTGATGTGATGGGACTTGTCCTGAGGAAGTAAACCTCCCTTCTGTTGGGGTCAGAAGAGCACTGAGCATGGAGACTCTGGTGCTCAGCCTGGCGGATTGTGTGAGCTGCGCCGAGCAGGACCTTCGCCTTCTGACAGCAACTGCAGGCGCAAGGCCAGCGTGTGGCAAGGCTGGATGCCACAGTGCTCTTGTGCTGAATCTAGCGCCAGAGTCCCTAGGGGAGAGGACTAAGCTGGGAAAGATTATGTTATGATGACAAACAACCTTCAGTTCACTAAGAATGTCTCTGTGTGTGTTGTTGGCTTGTGCACACTTAGGGAGATAAATATGATGATAACCAATTATTTATATGGAAAATAATTCTAAAAGAGGAGAAACACAGGAGAATTTATGTGGGATGATGTCTTAAAAATTGGAAATACAATGCATCAGTAAAGATAATTAATAAAAAGTGATAATACTTTAATAATAATTGGTAATAAAGTTTTAAAATTAGTTATAGTAGAAACTAAATGATTAAAACTGATGAACAGCAAAAGAACCATTGTTTTTACCCTCAAATCACCTGTAATATCTGTGCTGGTTATGTTTCTTAGACTGCTTTCTCAGAGTAGACTTGGCATCAAATGTAGACTTTCTGGGTTTGGCATCTTGATGGTAGGATGAGACAGTGGTATCAACAGCGATGCAAAATATACCGCAGATGATGTGGACTTTCAGCAGTATTTAAGGATCCCTGTTAGAAACTTTTGAATTAATTTAAGGGTTTCCATTTTTACACCATTTATATGTTTATTTACTATATATTAACATACTCATCAATGCTAAGTAAGACATTTGAATTTCAGGATAAACATTATTTTGTTTATTGCTTAAAATGCTACTGAGTAAATCATTTCATACCATCAATTAATTTTGAGTCTTGATTTTAGAAGTGTGAAAATAGGTAAATGTGAGCAAGCATTTATGAAATATGTTGATGGTCCTAAATCAGACCAAGAAGTGGCTGTATGTCAAGAATCTGTCAACATACTTTTACACTCATTGTGATCAAAATTTGAACCACAAGGAGTTAAAATCTTCATTGATTTTCACATCTTTATCTTTTTAACTCAGACTTCAAGTTTTTACTCTTTTATTTCACTACAATATATAAGTGATTTGCTAAGTCCAGAAGAATAATATGTAGTTCATGGTAGGCACCAGACTATATAAGGCACCAGATTACATAAACATGTTTTGACAATTCCTAACTCATCAATTAAACCTTGAAGTTGAGAGATATTAATTAGTCAAAATAAAAATGACAGAGTTATTTAGATATTTAGGTTACTAATGTTCCTGCTTATTATTATCTGTCAGAGTTTTACTTATATTCTATAAAAAACTTTTATTTTCTATGGGGATAGAAATAATGTTTTCACATTTCTTGCTTCTTCAGCCTCTTTTGAAATAAACAAACCTCCAAAATTTTATAAGTGTGCTACTGAAATGTAAGAGTTAATCAGTATCATTTTGATCACTCGGCAAGAGCCAGAATATATTATTAGTTAGACATTTTTCCCTGAAAATGTCTGCTTCTGCTATGGAGGCCACAGTGGTCCCTTGCCTGCCATGTATTAATGTTCTGACCCCTGTAAGTCAAAGAATAACTTGAAGACAAGCCAGTTTGCTCATCTATAAAGTGTTAATAATACTTGTACATGGGCTATAGAAAATCACTGAAGATTAAGTAACAAAATAGCATAGTTCTTACCATGTTCTTTTTGATGTCCTCAAATTTACTCAGCTGTTATGCCTTTCAGAAATCTCACATTTTATGCCAAAGATGATATGGAATGTTTGGTGACATCTTGCCATGGCAGAGTGTATGCCTGACCTAGTAAGTGACTCAGAACATTATCTTACTGGACACTCAGATTTACCATTAATGTATCCATCTTATAAATGATCCAGCCAAAATCACAGAAAGGTTAAGTAACTTTTCTAAAGTCACAAAGTTTTTAATTGGGAGAGAAAAACATGGAAGTCAGGCCTCAAAGCCTTTGCATTAGCTACAGTGTACCCAAAACTTATGAAATAGAACATAAAAAGGGATTGGATGTGACAATGAATACGTGACACTATGATTATTTTCATGATTGAATTGTTGTTTCTAAGTTTCTTTCACTTTCACCTTTGCAAGCATCTTACCTACTTTATTTATTCGTAGGACACAGAGCCCCACATCCACAACTCTGAGGAGGAAAAGCTTCTTTTGGCTCACAGTTTGCAAATGTTTTGGTCCTTAGTTGGTTGGCTCCATGGCAGAGCAGTATGTCAGAGTGGTGTGGCAGATGAGGATAGCTCATGGCACAGAGAACAGGAACCAGAGTAATCCAGGCAGGTCAGAGGAAGACACACCTTTCCAGGTCATGTCCAATGATCTACCCCTCTGCCAGGTCTCGCCTCCCCAGTCATGCTTAACTACACACTCCTCAGGGCACTTACCCACTGATGAGTATGTTACCACCAGGTTCTAATCACCTCCCTAAAGCCTGCGATGAGTGCATGAAGTTTTGGACAACATCCAGATACAAACCACAGCAGAGAGCCTGCTAAGGGGGAGAGTATTCGGCATTATTGTGCCTGCTTAGTATAGAAGTAAGTCTTTACTTAACTCACGAATGGTAATTTTATTTCTGCTCTTAAAATAGAAAATAGTTCCATTTATTTACTGCATCGATTAAATCTTCTTCTGAGATTTTGGCAGTTTAAGGATAATGGATCTTTTCTTGGCTATTTTCCTTTAAGTCTCTCAAGAAATTATGGGTGTTCTATGCACATGCAATCAAATACAGGTTAAGGAATATATAACACAGCTGTAAATTTATTTTAGCCTTTTTTTCTTCTAAAGACTTCAGAACCTTGTGGCATAAATTACTTCATTTGTCTTCATATATATTCCCAGGGGAAGAGCATAGAAATATCTTCAGCCCAGAGTGAAACTAAATGGGCCACTAGGAGCCAGTTGTCCAATCCATCTCCCAGCAAGCTTACCACTTTCCACTAGTTGCAGGCAAATCTGCCAGAGGTCATGGTCCTATTCTGGAGGGTGACAGGTCAGAGCACAGGTGGACTAGTTGAGAATCTAACGTGGCTTGGGAATGTGTCCACTCTTGTGCGCTTGGTATGCGCTCTGTGCCCATTTGCCCAGCTCTCGACTAGACAATAACACACCCTGTTTTGTGCACCTGAAATGCCCTCAGCCGTCGTTTACCTGACCACTCCATCTTCTTGTTTCACGAGTGAGATGAATTATTGCTTTTTCTGTAAATTTTATCTCCCTCCTTGGCAGAGTTAATCAAGTATAAAGACAGTCCAATAGGTAAAGATATATGAGATTAATATATCTAATACAAAATATTGAATAAATGTATTTTGAGGGCATCTTTTCTAAGAGACAAAGAGCTTGCATGGGGCAGGAATCAATTTTTATTTGTCTATTTATTCTTGGAGAGATCACAATTCCTGATGCAAAGTAGACAAACAAGATCAGTTCATTAAGTAATGCAGGGAACTAGAAATTGCACCTTATGTATGAAGATTAGATTATAAACCCACTTACCTCATATTTTTTTTGTCTGTGGTTTGCATTTAATTGCACAAATCACTAGGTTTATTTTCCACTGTAAATGGTCTGCTAGCAAACATTATACCAGAGTCTTCACTATCATTTATAAAAGGAGGAAAGTGTTATTTACTTTTCTTAGGCTCTCCAAAGGAAAGAAATGGAATGATGTATGTATTATTTTCTAAGGCTGCCTTAAGAAGGTATGTCCACTAGGTGAAAAAGATATATTTATTTCCTAATTATCTTGGAACCCTGAGTCCTGAGATCAGGTTTCAGAAGAAGTGGTTTCTTATAAGGCCCCTCTCTTTAACTTTTAGGTGACCATCTGTTCCTTTGTCTTTCTGTACCTGTGTTGAACGTCATCTCACTTTATAAGGACTTGGGCCACATAAAATTAATTCCCATCTACATAAGTCAATTTTAACGTACTTACCTCTTAAGGGCTCTCTCTCCAAATGCTCTCAGAGAGTACGATGCCAGCCTCTGAATTTGGAGGCAACATATTCGCCCTTAACAATGCCTATACAACCCAGCACGACACTTGACATTTCCTCCTAGAAATATTAGTACCATCATTTTCAGTCAAAAGTCTGAAATCAAAAGAGACTTTAATTTTTCTCCTCAAATGGTTCCTTCCATCTCTTGTTCAGTTTGCTGAACAGAAAAATAGCTGGTAGACAGGGCACACACTGTCCCCACATGAAGTGAGGGCAGGGTAGAAAGATGACTCCTGCTAAAGGCAGGAATACTCAGAGCTCATTTATAGATTTTAGCAAGAGCTTGTCATAGAAAGACAGATGACCCAAATACAGAACGTGATTCTATAAGTGCTAGCAAATCTTATACGGACAAAAATGAAAAGCCCATGGAGGCATGTTTGACATGCAGGACACTGAGTCAGAATGCTGAGAGTGAAAAGCATTAAAGAGAATCCTTTCCATGAAAACCCAGCAGTTAAATTTTGATGGCAAAATAGTCTTTAACTAGAGGTGTATCTCAGCTTGTGAGGAGCTTTAAAGACAGAGCTCCTCTTTTGGGCCCTTGGTATCCTTTTTTAAAAATCTGTTTCTCTGTTGCTTCTTTGGTGTTTTCCACAAAAATTATCTGAATATTTGATATGAAATAGGCATTATTTGAGGAAGTAGTGCATTTGAATAGATATGAATATACATGTATATACATATATATATTTATTTATATATGTCAGACAGTTAGACTATAAGGACATCTTATTCTGATTGACTCAGCTCTTTTTATTTTGTAAAAGGGAAATATGACTCAGAAATATAACTTGAAGTTTTCCCACTAACAGGTTCTTTTGATAGTTGTGATTCAAGTCCCCTCTGCCTGACTCCAAAGCCCAGGTCTTCTTTGACCATCCTGCATGCCTCCTACCATCTCTGTCTTCTGATGCAGATGGATAAATTATAGATAGACAGGAGACAGATAACCTGCGAATGCATACATTATTTATGATATAACTAAGTATTGCTGAAAGACTCTGTAATTTCATTTCAAATACCTCCACCAGTAAGTAGAAAAATAAATAGTCTTGAAAAAGATTTTTTTTTCTTTTTTGAATATCTATTATATATTCACTTAAAGGTGTTCCAGGGCTTTAAGATGAATTGATTTTTACAATATTATTATACTGTTGTCATTGTAATCTTCATTGTAATGCTAGAAACATGAACCGAGAAGTAAACTTGCCAGAGATTATATTGCTAGTAAGCAGCGGAATTCTGGCATCTGTCCCCTTCTTGACCATCCTCATGAAAAAACAAGGGACAGTAAGCCAGGAAACTAGAATCAGAAGAGGACAAAACTGATATTGCTCTAGGAAGTCAGAGCTGTGGTGGATGATGGGAAGATGTCCGTGTGTGTTCACTATGGTCATAAACCTCAGCTGAGGTTTACAGAGGTGGGAGTTCTGACAGGAGCACGGCTACCAGGTGGGATGATTGGGCTAAGAGGGTAGAGAGTAAGGGGGATACTCCAGGGGTCTGAAGGGGAGACCCCCTAAGTGTGAGAGTGCCCCAGGTATATGTGGCCTCACACAGGGCTGGGGTACGGTCACTAACAGGTGTCATGTGGGGAAATGTGATTACTTAGAGAAAGGACATGAGTAGCCACAGGCTTTGGATGTTATTATGTGAGGTCTGGGTATGTTTTTTTAGGCATTAGGTTACATTTTTATTCAAAGTTTTAAAATGTAAGCTTAGTAAGTCAGAGAGTTTAATTAATTTGAACACAGTTAAGTTTTAACTTACCTGTTTTTAAATGTTGTCTTATCATATATTCAGTGAATATATTAACAGAGTTTAGTGTTATGTTTATGACATGTATGGAGCATGCACTGGTCAAACACAATCCGGTCCCTCTGGTTCAGTCTCTCCAACCCTCCTGTCTTTTCTCCAGTGTCTAGTCATTACTTTCCTTTTTCTGGCTTTCACACATGGAAAAGAGCATGTGGCATTTGTCTTCCTGTGTCTGGGCTATTTCATTTTACATAACGTCTTCTAGTCCTATTTCTTTTGCTGTACATGGCAGATTTCATTCTCTTTAGTAGCTGAGTGATACGCCATTGAGTGTATATGGTGTATCCACCACATAGTTTTCCACCCACTCATCTGTTGGTGGGCTCCAACAGTAATGTCAAATCTTTGCTACTGAATAAAATGGGACAATAAATATGGGGAAGAAAAATATCTCTGTGACATAATGATTTTCTTTATTTTGAATATATATACATATATATATTGAATATATATATATATATTTTGAATATTTTGAATATATATATATTTTGAATATATATTTAAGATTTCTGAATTACATACTAGAGGTTTTGTTTGTTTGTTTTGCATAGTTTTGAAGGGATTTACCATACTGCTGTCCATACAGGCTGTTGTATTTTACATTCCCTCAGGAGTGCATAAGAGTCTATTTTACTGAGAAATGAGAAAGGCCTTACTTTCGATCTCACTATAACTTACGTTCTATTAATATAGGAGCAATACAATAGATGGCTTTACTGTCTTTAATAAAGAATGAAATCTTATCACTCGCAGCAAAATAGAACTACAGGACATTTGGTGACATAAGCCAGATACAGAAAGACAAGTATTGCATGTTCTCTTTCATATGGGAAAGTTAAAAATAATTGACCTGAATATAGAACAGTGATTGGCAGAGTCTGTGAAAGGAGGTGGGGTGGATGTTGGCAGGCCAAATTTAAGAAGTGCAAGCTGTGTGCCTAAACAGTAATATACATTTTTACTATACATTGATCTGTACAATTACCATACGTGAATGAAAAATAAAATTTAAAAAGAATTCTTATGCTATCTCTATATTCCTCATAAAAATGAATAGAACAGTATGCAAAAGGATATTTTGTCTAAAAATTTTATCTACAGTTCCATAACTATAGATGATCTGTATATTATGACTTTAAATGGTAAGAAATTAACAAAAAGTTAAAAATACAACAGAGTAAATGAAAGTTTGAAGAATCATAAAGGTGGAATGGAAATTTTTATGTGAAAAATTCAAAAATAATTCTATTGGAACTATCTATGCTTTATCCTTACTGCAACGTTGTCTTGTTGTGCTTTTAATTATTCTTCTGTCTTAGTTCACTGGTAAAATTCTTTTACCAGTACTTCATTACACATCAGTTCTTAGGTACGAGAAAGTAAATACCCAGTCCTTAAAATGTGTGCCACAAAGAAGAGTAAATGCAGGAATCCCGGGGACACTAGTGCTATGACGTGGAAGAACACAGAATAAGGGACAGATGTGCCCCATGAAGAGTGTGTCTGATATCAAGGCTAGGGAAAGGGTCCTGCCTGCCCTGAAACAGTGTACCCACCCGCTCATACACCCATGCATTACCTCATGACATTCAGAGCTGTGTGTGAAGAATATTCAACTGGCTAATCAGAATTACAGGTGTTGCCTTGTGAGGGGAATTTTCTCTGGTGTAATATTACAAATATCTGTGAGTAAGTCAAGGAGAATTAATGAGCAGTACTTGATAAAGAAATTAATCTATCACTTTATTAATTTCACCATTTAACCATTTTTCACAATATTGCTTAATAAACAGGTCAAGAATTTCAAAATTTACCTGATTCAATGACACAGAGTCAATACAAACAATGCTGCTCAATTGACAAATATATTTTCCCTGTCAAATATTTATGTAGCTTACTTTCATGTTGTTAAAAGCAATGTGCAGGGTAAGAAAACAGTCAGATTGGTGACATGCTGGTCATTGGTCGAACAACATTTGAGCTTAATATTCTCAGTCTATCTCCTCAGTTTTAAAAGAGAAACAATAGTGGCCCACTTAAAATGTAACTATTCCTTGAAAATATACATTAATTCAGATTGATTAGTAGTTATTCTTGTCTTTCAACCATCCTAGTCTCAACAAAAAATAACCCTTGTCACAAACTGCAAACTTTTTTTTTTTTGACAGGGTCTCTCTTTGTAGTTCAGGCTGACCCTGAGCTCACTATGTAGCCCAGGCAAGCCTGGAACTCAGCAATCCTCCTGTCTCTGCCACCTGAATGCTGGGATTACAGGTGTGAGCTACCATGCCTGGAACTGTGGTATGTGGTATTGATTGCATTGTATGTGGTTACCAGGGATCGAACTCAGGACCTTGCACTTGCGAGGCAGGCACTGGAACCACTGAGCTAAATCTCTGGTCCACAAACTGCAAACTTTTAAGATTCTTGGATTTAGGGACATACATGTGAAATGCACCAAGTAGATTCAATATGCTGACTGCAGATTAGGCCTGAACATATGTGAACAGGCTATTCATTTTTTCTTCTGTTATGTAAGTTTATTTCTGGGCTTACAGAGAATTGAACACAAGGCAAAGAGTTTCCGTCCACAGTATCCCCAGCCTCCCCTCTAGGTCCTTTAGCACTGATGTCTCATATGGGTAGAATGTAGTATACTAAATCAGTTTCTGTGTCATCCATTGAGGTTAACCCAATGCATGACCTCCTATCCATCATTACAGTATCACGTGGAATAGGTCCTCTGCCCTAACTCCCCTTGTATTTGCTTATCTATATTTATTTAATGACACCTTGGCCAATTTTTCAGTTTTGGCCACTATCAATAAAGGTGCTTTAAGTAAAAATTTGGGTGTAAACTGTCAGATAGGTATTACTTTTTGATATACACTGAATTCATACCACCCCCTGCCGTTTATACACTGACATCTCAGCCCCAGAGAGATGGTGTCACCAAGTGGGGATTTGAGAGCTTCTTCAGTTCAGCAAGGCTTAGTGCTTGTGAGGAATTGGTGCCTGAGGAGAGACACCTCGGTGAATTCTCCTTGCACATACACTGATTCAACAGCCTTTAACACAGAAAAGATCCTCACAGTAGTAGCCCATGGTTAGACTTCTAGTTTCTACATCTGAGAAAATAAGTATTTTTGCTAATTTCCTAATGACTTATGAAACTGAATCTATTCTCATACTCTTGTTTTCAATTTGGTGATCTTCTGCGGTGATTTCTGTGTTCACACCTTTTGTCCAGTCTTTAACTGAACTGGATTTTTTTATATTAAACTGAGAAGATCTTTAATTTTACATAGATTCTTATTCAACACTATTGCAACTTAGCCTCTGTTTGTGTAATTCACTTCACTGGAATGTCCTTCCCAACTGTACTTACCTTTACTACCCCTTTTATTCATCCATCAGGGTTAGCCCTGCAACCTTCTTTAAACCTACCAGTTATGCTAATAGGGTTTGTTCTGGAGACCCTTAACTGGCTGGATGTACAAGAGGTTTAGAATTGGAATCATGTCCTTGAGATTAGATCTCACCAATTTACCTCTGCAGAATTTTAATCTCTAAGGACAATGAGTCATCCTAACCATTAATTTTCCAGTACCTACTGCAATGGTTGTACTAAATAGGTTTGTCTTTTTGTTTTATGACTCTACTTTTACTCAAAACTAAATTGGAGAATATGCTGACAAAGTACAACTGTCTTGAGCTTTATAGGACAGTTTTTATTCTACTGCTATTGTATTTCTGTATGTTTTATTTTACATAAAGTTAAGGTAGCTCCTAAGGCAAATTATATTCTTCATATGGAAATAGTCTAAGGCATATAAATACAAGGGAAGCAGTTCTAGCCATTGATTCTCATATCTCTCATATCTACTCAAATCTACAGTGCCTTTTTAAATACAATGTTACCCTGAATTTCCTTAAACAGTGAAAGACTATAGTATATATAGTTGTACCTAAAGCCACAATCTCTTAAGGTCAAGGAAAAAACTTTTTATTTTTTGAATCATTTAACACCATAATAGAGAAGATACTGAAAATACATTAGGAGCAAGGTTGAAAGTTTTGTCATTTATTTCTTTCATCTGATTTGAAACACATACAAGCCTGTTTCTGGTTATTTCAGCGCGATTGTTACTGGAGATACCTAGAACACCTTGATCTTGTCCTAAATCAGGCCAATGCCTTTCAGTATAGAAAGGTAAGATAGTTTAAAAACTACTGGTGTAGTTTATTCCAAAGACTTCATCTGCCTGTGTTGGGTCACTGTCAGTCAAGGTGAGCCCGTTTCCAGGAAAGTATCCATGCCATCTCCATCCAGAGTCAAGGAGCCAAGAAACGTGAGGCAGGCGCAGGCAGGGTCTGCTCTAAGACCTTGACTCGATGCGGGATGCCACATTAAAACCTTTGAGGTGGGACACTTAGCCAACAGAGTTCCTCCTTTTTACTGTTAAAGGAATATTTTAAAGCCAAGTTACTTTTCTAGAAACCCAAGGATAATTAGTAATCTAAGGGGCATTTGAACTTTTTCTAACAGGTAATGAGGGCTTCAGTCCTCATTCCTATTGTGTTTCTAGATATTGTCTAGTATTGTGTTTGTAGATGTAAAATTAATGAGGATACATGATTCCCTGAATTGGTCTCTTGGTATATTGGTAAATCCTTTAATAAACATGGATTCAGTGCTTGCAATCCTAGAACTTAATGTTGTTATATATGCGTTCAGATCTTAACTATTCCTCCAGAGGTGCAAGTGTTGAATGCTTCGTGGAACTTGAAGGTGGTGGAAACTCTGGAAATGGTGCCTAGTGGAGGGAAGGTCATTATGAAGGACTTGTCTCCAAGAGGATATTCCGAGTCTGGACCCTTCCACTCTCTTTCTTTTTTAACTCTTGGGTGTCTTAAGATGAGCAGCTCCTTAGCCATACCCTGGCTTCATGCTGTATGGTGCACCTGTAGACCCCAACACAATGTGGCAAGTGAGCATGAACTGAAACTTCAGCTACTACAAGCAAAATCAACTTCCACCTTGAAAGCTGATTCCTCTCAATTATTGTCACAATCACAGCCATCTGAACAACAGTCCTTTTGGTACAGTGATGACAAATACCAAAAAATATTGGTAAATTATAAAAAGCTCAAATACTTGTGTGTACACACATAGGTAAAACCATTTTACAAGGTATTGAGACAATGGCAAAGTCAAAGATATGTCCATGATGTGTGAGAATATATAGGAAGAACAGATGAATGCTTCTGGGGGAGCGGGAGTCTCATTCTTCTTGATTTATTTATTTATTTATTTATTTTATAGAACCCAAGATTAGCCTGTGGATCTTCATTTCCAGGGATGTAGTTCTCAGGCCTGATAGTCTTTGATGCTTCCCAAGTCTGTAGTACACAGAGCTTTTATTATGATTTTTCTTCCAGTTGAATCCCACTCCTGTTTTCTAAACCCGTGTGTTTTCTTTCCAGTTTCTGAATTGCTTTCGTATTTCTACCCAAGTGAATTGTTTCTTAAAGAAAATAACCGTGTGCTATATTTTTGATGCTGGGAGATGGCTCTGTCCTTAACGTGCTTACAGAAAAAATAGCAGGATAAAAATAACATGCCATATTAAAATATGTTACTTCACAACTGTGTTCACACGTTAGCTGAATTGCAGCGGTGAGATGGGATTCTATTTAATTCCTACTGGAAACATATTTGAAATAAAAGTGAAGGCTAATGTCATCACAAAGGCAATATGCAAATGTCATATATTTAAGGTCTTTAAATGCAGATGAAGAGAGGAAACACTAGCTCTATTTAACCAAAAAGAAAACAGAATAGCTATGTATAGTCTGCCTTCTAATAGTATTCATTGAAACATCATTCCTTCTTCAGATTAGAGCTGGTACCTAGTGTTTTAAGATACCAAGCTATAATAATGCAAAATTATACATGAGCTGAGAGAGAACTTTTTGAAATTTTAAAAACATTTAAGTTCCTTAATTTAATGATAGAGATTTTTCTCACTGTGACACTGGTGATAGAACTAATAGGTGTTCTATTGCTTAGGTATCTTTCCAGTACTTTTTCCTTTTTATTTTGAGGTAGGATCTCGCTAATCTGCCCAGGTGAATCTCAAACTTGAAATCTTCCTTTGTCAATCTCCTTATTGCAGGCATGCATCTGGATTGATAGGAAATAGTTAGTCCCCTCTGTAACATGGTCTGAGACTGTGGCTTCCATGGGGACTGTGATAGCGAACGTTTTAGAGCTTTCAGTGGGAGCAAAAAGCCTGCTGTAGCCTGTGTGCCCCAGCTCCGCCACCCCTGGATAGGCATATAGAAAGATATGTTCTGTTGTCACCACTGGCTACCCTGCTATCAGGGTGATACAGGATCAGGGTGTTTACTCCATTCACAATTTTCCTGGCTTCCTTTCTTTATAATACTGTTTTAAAATAGTACGTTAGCTGTGCAAGTTTATAGTAGGCAGGCGAATTTTCTTTCCTTGTGAATATAAAGAAACGTATGTGTCTGTATTAAGAAAAAATTGGGAAATATTATGCTTCATAAAGAGTTAACATACACATTAACTTGAAGATTTTGAGAAGCCCTATGATTCAGATACTGTAAATTTCTTCCTCTATATACCTTTACCCTTTATCCACAACTAGCAGACTTTGACACTGGGTCCACTTAAAATAACTCATCTTTTGAGATTTCTTTATGCTGAATGGTCAAGCTGGTCCTGGCCTAGATTTTAGCATAGCTAGTTGATATCACTCAGGAAAAATGATAAGCATTTTTAGAAGAGCACCTTTTCTGCCGACATATCTCCTTTTGTTGTCACTGATTTTCTTCTTTATTTTTCTGGGACAAAGACAAGACATCCAGAGCAACTATACTGTGATGTGAGACTTCATATTGAATTGTTGTGATGGTGGAGAAAAATGATAAAGATCCTTCATCAGTGCACAGCTGCTGTAGTCCAGAATTTATATTTCTGTACTTCTTATTAAGTTAGAAAAAAATGTCTGCCAATTATTAAAGTCATTATTTTTCAGGTTTTCTGTTATTTGTGACAAGTTCATCCCTAAAGGTTGCAGAATTTTATTACTTTTTAACTCTTAATAATAACTGCTGGAACTATTCTCAGTAATGGTCTCTGTATGAGTTTTCTGTTGCTCTTCTAGCATATTATCAAAGAACTTATTCCTAAGACAAATCTGTCATTCTACATTTCTAAAAATAAAAAGTCTGATGTGGGTCCTATGGCCTAAAATCAAAGCAATAGGGATATGTTACTTTCTGGAATTTCTGAATTCTAAAAAAGATTCTAATTCTAGAGGAGAATTTGTTTGTGTGTCTTCTATCTGCAAGAGATGACATATACCCCTTAACACTATTTCCACCTTCTCCAGAGACATCGGGGTGGATCTCTCACTCTCCTTCCATCTTCATAACTCTACCTCCCTGAATAGCCAGCAAAGACTTTTATTTTGAGTGAATTTATTGTCTTTCCATATATTCATATACATAAAGTTACTCTACCATTCAAAAATAACATGTTTACTATTCCCCAAAATGTGGATATGGACATCCTTGAGGAATATTATTATACCTGTCATCTCACTCTGTATGATGAAGCCTATAATCCTTAGCACCAGTGAATACTTCACCCTAAACTGAAGACCTGATGCAATTTCAGAAGCCAAATATATGAACTATCCAGTCCATATGTCTAAGTTCTTGCCACATTTCCTGCCAACAACCACCCTTTGCCCACCGTTCTGTAATGGACTTATGCCAGTGGTGATACAGTATGTGGGCAAAGAAACTGAAGTCAGGGCTAAGAAGTTCCTGAGGCCAGATAGATGACATTTTGTAGGGAACTCTCTCTAGTGCCCAGGTGAGCAGAATGTGTTCTAGCAGGTAGTGTAATATCTGGGTGGGAAGTGTTAGAACACACAATGGGAGGGATGTCCCTCTAAAATTCAGCATTATGATGTGACCGTCCCTTTCCCACTTGTGAACTAAACTATGCTTACTTTCTTAATTCAAGTTGTCAACGTTATTACTTTCATATTTCGTTAGAAAAATGATTTTCTAAGATCCACGTAATTCTTCTTCACTGTATAGTTAGTCATTCTCCTCTGTTATTCCAGATGACCCATTAATTTTTTTGCAGAGCTTAAAATAATCTCTTGGTTTTAAATTAAAATGTTACTCAGCATATACATGGCATATGAGATATATAGACATGTGTTGCTCACTAATGCTGGTAGATTTTGAGGATTTAGAGGTAAGTATGTCATTGTGCGACAATTACAATGTATGTACTTAAACCTAGATGGAATAATTTGCTACACATGTAAGCTGTAGGGGATATGGCACGTGAGACTTATTGTTGCACAAAATGTCATTATGAAGTGAGTTACTTTATGTGAATAAGTAATGTAAGTATCTTTATAGTAATAATAGTCAATAGAATCATACCCAAAGCATATTGAGGGTATTCATATGTACTACATGTTGTTAAGACATATATATCATCTAGTTACTGCTAGAATTGCATTGCCATTACTGTCTCATCATTACACACTTAAATGTCTCTTGAGTAAAGGGACTGTGTCTCCTCACTATTGTCAGAAACTGCAGATGCCTTACTGGGATTTATGATTTACTTACTTGGATTTATGGATATTTGCCCTGCCCTGCCCTGTAGGAACTCCTACTAGGATTATTGGCAGAGATCTGCCCAGCCCTCCAGGATCTTCAACTACTGGGATTATTGCAGATATCCACCCTGCCTTAATGCATGCTAGGATTTGGGGTATAAAGGCTTGGTATCCAATAAAGGTGCCTGAGGTTGGGGTGTTTGGCTGCCTTCTGTTTCTGCTGCTCAGAGTAGCAAAAGTCAAGCTTGGGCTCAGCCTTTTCCTCAAGGTTCCAATTTTTTTTTTGTTTGTTGTTTGTTAGTCCTTTTGTTGTGGGGTTCTTGGGTACTAGAGTTTGCCACGTAGGTTCTGGCTGCATCCTCTTCCCCTGTCTCCCACATACCACACCTTCAGGAACTAGGAAGTAGTCAACATAGTTTAAATTTTAGATAAATGTTTTCAAAATGAGTGCATAGATTGTTGGAGATTTGTATTTGTCTGATATGATCAACCTTCTGTTATATCCCTTTTGTTCTCCCTAAAGATGATCCATTTAATCTTCCCAGGTGAATCCAGTAGAGTTTTTGCTTGTTTCTTTTTTTTTTTTTTTTTAGAGCTGCTCAATCAACAGCAATCTCAAGAAGTTAAAGTACTCCTTAAACTTAAATTCTTAACTTGTGATTTTCTAAAGGACATACTAATGAATCATACATTTTTACATAGGAGTGAAAACATGAAAATCTTTGACAGGGAAGTTATCCTTATCAATATTAGGGTTGTGGTCACATTTTCCAGACATCAAGTGGAGGGCAGGTCTGTACGAGGTGAATTTGTTGTACTCATTCTTGTGAGACAAAACTGTAGAAATAAAATGCACTATAACAAGCACCTACCAGAGACCTTCAAGAGCTATCCTTTAAAAATATTGACAGCATGGTAATTTGTCCCTATTCATATGCGCCCATGATATGTTTACTCCTCACCTTCGTCTTTGGGAAAGGTTATACCATCTTCTCCTTTGTACTTAACAAAAATTCTCTCAAAATTGACCTTTAGTAAGTTAGTAAGTTATAAACTATTTCTTTGTGAATGTTAGAAATATTTTGGAGATAAAAAATCAACATTAAAATGTGCTTCTCTTGATATATTGCATCGATGTAGCATAAATTGAATAAATCAGCTCAAATGTTAGTAAAAGAAAAAAAAGTTAAAAATAATTCAGTAAAAACCTCTTCCCTCAGAGATATTTTGTTGAGTAGGTGTACCTCAGGTTTCTAACTTACATGTACTCAAGTGAAAAGTAAACAGTAAATATTCTCATTTATATGCATTGCTATATTTTTATTTACAAGATACAATTTTATTTCATATAATACATTGTAAACTTAAAGATTTTTGTACAGAGGAAGTATGAGAAACTGAAACAAATTCTATGAATTTATCAGGTATTTATGCCCAAGAAGACTTAAAGTTTGCCACTTACTCTGTGTAGGATATTGAACAGCACTTATCTTCTCTGAGTTTATGTTTACCTATCTGTCAAATTAAGATCATTTTTAACTGTCAGCAGCCTTGTGCCACCTAAAGGAAGCCAGGCAATGTGGCTAGAAGGTTCATATGAGTAAAAAAAAAGAAAAGAAAAAGGAAATCCTCATGATATTTCTCTTTCTAGAAGACTTTGAATATCTATTCTCCAATAAATGACAAAATACAGGTCAGCAATGCTGAGTATTAAATTTGAGAAAAAATGCTTCTCTCCATTAATAATGGTGAAAATAGTTCACACTTAAGTTTGAGGTTTAAACAATGTGTTTGTGGTGCACACAACATGGCTGATTAGAAAAAAATAATAACCTCCCATTAAAGGACCAGGCGGATGTCCTTTCTAATGATTCACTTCCACAATCTTATCAGCTTAAAGGATACTTACTCTTCCTTTGCTTTCATTAGATCAACATAATGAGTGCCTGTGAACACAGAAAAGTATAAGGATTTAATAGTGCACAAGAGAGGAATGATTCCTAATGGCAGAGAGTTTGCAGTCCGTGGAAAGAGAGCAATTTTAGTGTACAGATGTGTTTTTTTTTTTCTGAATTCTCTATTGGTACATTTTATAGACAGCTCACAATCACACTCAACATTGGGAATTTGTACCAGTATATGACATGAGTTAATTTGCATTTTTACCATATCCCTATCCCTTTCACCCCCTATATATGTGTGCTTTCTTTTTCTTTTGAAATCATTTTTATTCTTTTCCCTCATTACTTTCCCCTACCACATTCCCTTTGAATATTTCCTATTTCATAATATCTATCATACATTGTAGAACTCATTTACATCTCAGGTCTTCATACCAGAGAAAAGATACAGTATTTACATATCTATGATCTATTTATTTCACTTATTAGCATGTCCTTAAGGTGTGTATAAAATGCACATAAATGAATGAAACTTATCATTTTTTAAGGCAGAGTAATACTCCATATGGTCATCTCAATAGATGTGGAAAAAGCGTTTGATAAAATCCAGCACCCATTCATGATCAAAACCCCACAGAGAGTTGGAATAGATGGTCTTTATGTCAAACTAATACAAGCTATTCATGAGAAACCAGCAGCCAGCATCATACTACATGGGCAAAAACTGAAACCTTTCACACTAAAATCAGGAATAAGACAAGGATGTCCACTGTCACCGTTCTTGTCCAATATAATGGTGGAAACATTAACTATAGCAATCAGGCAAGACATAGAGTTTATAAACATTTTAACTGAACGTGAAAAATTTGATGACCATACTGAACAATGTCCACCTTCATTATTACTTTTTTTAATGGTTGATAAATAAAGTTGTCCACATTAAACATTTATGTAGTTTAGGGGATTAATATACAAGTATACTATTTAAAGATGATTTATAATGTTATGTTAGGCATAACTCTGAAATTTCTATTCATAAATTTGAGTGTAACCAAAATTTTTACTAATTTACCACATTTTGTGAAGATAATTATGTTCTAAAAAATTGGTGCTCCTTAAAATATAGTATTTATTAATGTCTTGCTTCAGTATCAATATAATATGGTTAGCCTCATTTTCTTGTTGCCATAAATGATACCATTTCCACTTAAAATGAATTTTTAAATTATACCCACAAATTTAAAAATTAACAAATGAAGTTAAAACAAATTGTTGAAAATCACTTTTCTTCAATTGAATTGTAATTTATTTCTGCTCTGAGTTATCCAGAGCATCACATCTCTGGCCTTCTGATAGAAGTCATTACATAAATGTGAGGATATTAATTTGTTAAGGCTGCCATAACAACGTCCTCTAAAGTATTTACAACAACAAAGATGTATTTTCCTACCACTCTTGAAAGTGAAAGTCCAAGGCCAAGGGGCCCACAGAGAGAGGGTCCCTGAGGTCTTTTCTCTTTGGCTTGTGGATGGCTGTCTTCCCAAGCTGCTCATCTGGATGGGTGCACCTTGTACCTCCCTTTGCTTCGACATAGCTCCTTACAAGGACACCAGTCAGATTAGATGGAGCACCCTAACAGAATCACTTAAACTGAAAAAAATTCATTCTGAATAATAGAGTTTCAAATACAAAGACATTCTATGGCATTGAAAGTCACTGAAGCATCTACATTTTGCAACACACAGCTTAGGCCATGAGGTACCACGTGATCTGCCTCTGTGTCTGTTTTTCATAGGAATGCCTGACTAGATGCTAAGAAACAAAAAAGTAAAGTACTGAACCATATTTTATAATTATTATGATTTTTAGGAATGTACTCTAATACAAGAGATGCTTGATCCAGACCAAACAATCCTTTCATTTTTACAGTGCAGAATATTAGTAGAAAATGCCAAAGGGTAGTCATTAATTTCTGACAACCACTGTAAGTATAATGCCCTAAATTTTTTATGAGTTCTTTTAACAGTGTTAACATTTTATTATCTATAATGAAGATGTAATTATCATTAAACTTAATCTTGCTTGCTGAAAGTTTTATTTCTCCAGATTTATTTCTGATTTTAAAGTTTATTTTCTTGGGAAAGCCTTCAACCAATGAAATAATGGAAATTTGCTGTATATGTCAGCAGCATTACTTTTTTGTTGATGACAACCTAAAAGGCAGATTTTAGTATGTTAAAGTAAAATGACATCCAAACTTACATTTTTAAGCACTATTCTGTATTAATTTTATGAGTCCTTGATGTTGGGTACACACAAAACACATCCTCAGTGGTGGCCAACTATGGCCCAGATGGTACAGCCAGGTATTTATTATTATTATAACCTTTAAAAGGTTCACCATCACTACCATAGGTTCCTGATGCATGTATCTCTTTAATTCTGTATGACACCTTCAAGTTCATATTGTCAAATGAGAAGGCCTTGAAGGAGACAGCCTGGATGATCATGCTGAGTCGTGGTGTTTGTACGCACTTTGTGGCCACCATATCAAGACTGCTTTTACTGACTAGAAGGAAATGGGTAGTCCTTTCTTGTTGTGAACTTAAAAACAAATATAAAGAATCTTGAAAGTAGCAAGAAATGCCACACCCTCATCATTAATAATTAATGAAATTATTTAAATCTCTGAGGAAGTTGGAGAATTGAATTTCCTTGAGATGTTGAGCATGGAGGGTAGTCTAGTCAGCTTTCATGGCTAATTTCTCAGTTTTCATTGCACTGAGTTCAAAGCTAGACAGCATATACTGTGAGATACTCCTTCCCTTTCCTTGGGCTTCCTGAAAGTGCTTTTCTGAGACACTGTAAACCAATGTTACATTGATAAGAAATTAAGAAATGAGATGCATACAGAATTCTACTCTCCATCTAGCCCATACTCAGGCTCGAAAAAACAAAATGACAAAAGCAGTTGTATCGGGGATTTCATGTGGCAAGAATATGAGAGGTGTGAGAGAAAAAGGAATAATTTGAGGTGCTACTGGAAAGTAGGACGGTCGGTGAGGCTTTTCCTTAGGAAACATGATAAATTATGGGGTTGCATATGGCATTAGATGAACATATGGGAATGTTATACTTGAGAGTTTAAGGAAAAGTATTGATTAGGTATCTGAAAAATAAAAAGATATCAGATTATAAAAGTAATTCAGTTGATAATTGAATTTCTTCCACTGTGGAAAAAAATGTGTTCTAAAACTAATACTGAAATTCATAAAGTGTATTAATTTCCTATGGCTGCTGAAACTAAGTAGATGCAAAGTGGGTCTCTTAAAACAACAGAGTTTACTCTTTCAAAGCATGGCGCAAAGAAGTTTGAAATGAAGGTGTTAGC